>OW028575.1:10454557-10459557 GCA_932294295.1 Alitta virens | reverse complement strand
TATACTGCCCAAGAGAAGGCTATGGCCGGCTAAAAAAGGTCGCAGACCTTAGAGGAGACAGCGAGGACGTTACGGGAAACACTAGCTACCGTCCTTCTGGGCAGGTGAGTGTACCCCAGTCTTGTGGAGTGCTCAACCTCATATTATTAGTAGTTATTATTAAACATAGGCAGAAACGTCCCTGCTCTGAACAATACTGAAGCTCATTCAGCTTCATAAGACCAACTGCAACAGGTAGACGTAATGAAGAAAAATCTGTTCACCATGAGGCCACCAGTTCCTGGAGCTCGAATTCAACCTACTTACTTGGAAAAAATGCTGTCATCAAAATCGAAGCCCATGCAGCGTATGATGATGTCATAGGAGTCCCTCAGGGCGAAGTTGTCCAGGCCTTCAGAGTGGCGCAGGCGCAGTCGCAACCTGTCATCTTCCGTTTCAAAATAAACCCCACCAAAATTCCCCTCCACGATGCCGTCCAGGGATTTTAGTTGGTACGTGTCGAGCAAGCCGTTGTTGACACTTCTGTAATGAGAAATTGAATGGAAAGAAATGGATTAAAAGAGCCGAAAATTGAAGAGGCTTTTGTTAAGACCCTGGTCATGCTTAACACACAAAATCAGAATCCCAATAAGAGTTTTCAACAAAGTGGCAAACCGGCAAAACGGAAGGAAAATGAGACAAACGGAATCAAAATGAACAGCCCATGATTCCAAGAAGTTGTATAAGGGCAGTCAGTACAGGCGTTTGTGTATAATTCGTTCTATAAACGTAAGTACGTATTCAAATCAAGACAGACGTCATAGGGCTTCAGAAATGGCCGATCTTCTAAAAGTCCATTAGCAGGCTAAAGTAAAAGTAGCTGAATTTAACTTTTACGGACTTCCATCTAAAGCAGATTCTATATAGGGGCCTGAGTTCACAGAAATGGCACCGATGTAAATTAGTCTATGCAAGTTATAGTCAACCCACTCTTTTCTATGCCAAATTAGATTGAGTGCAGTGACGTTGCTTTGTAGCTGTCATAAATGGAGTATTATACACACTTATACAGCTATCAAATATATTGTGTATATATAAAACCACCAAGGCATGTACAATGTCGTAAAAGCTGTTATATTTTTGGAGGGCGGCGTACATACGTAAGCATGGATATTCTAATGGGTGGGGCATTTCACCTGACTCCCCTCGGATATTGCCTTTTGAGAGTTCTAGGTAGAAAGCTCAGCTCACTTTGTCGTTGGTTAAATCGATGTAAATGCTTTCATTATAGACAGAAAGAGACAAAATAACAACATTTTACATAATATGAAGTACATCCAAGAAATGTGCTGAAATAAACTCATCAATCATGTAATTTCCTATAATTTTCCCACCAATTTTCCTTTCAATTTCATGCAACATGCTGAGGAAAATACAGAAAATTGCTTTGAATCGGAATCTTTTCAACTGATGTAAAAGTGCAGGGATTTTGATGAGACAAAATCACAGGTGAAGAAACAAAAGTTTTCACAGACTAATAGCCCACCATGACGAATAAAACACGTGGGAGGACCATGGAGTCTGTTGCAGAAAGAACTCAAAGACTAAATGTAAGGTTGGCCGCAGTCTTGGTTAATCATAAAAATGGTGGGCAATGACTTAGTGTGACGTTTTAGACTTCACAGAGCCCAAAAATAATAGAATAATATATGACACAGCTAGGTCGTTCCTGAATAATTAATACCCAAGTTTTTTAATTAAATTTGGAAAAAGAGGGTAATGAAGGGGGGGAAGAGTCTGCTAGAAGTGCGACGAACAGAAACGGCTGCCTTAGCCTATATACAGAAGGATGTGTAAGCAACAAACGGACAAGGCTAAATATAGAGAGGAATACTCACACCTACTGGATTACAAGGGCTTTTAGATCTGGCTGAGAGTGGTCATTCAGTAGCCCATATAGTGGGGATTCCCACAAATAGAATAGATAATAAACCAATATTTAAGAGTATCTGCTTAACTCAACCTATCTTAATCTTCCTATATTTAGGTACTATTAAATTAATATTGACAAGAGGAATGACATTGTTATACATTGGTTAGCTAATTTTAAATATTATAATTAGGCTATGCCTAAAATGCAGTATGCATGAAATTGAAGATGAAAAACATTGTCTCATAGTATGTCCGCATAATAAACTTAGTCGTGAGGAACTCCTTAAAGTAGCTAATGATTACATAGATAATTTTGAGCAACTAAACAATGAAGATAGATTTAAGACCATCATGAAATCAAAAGAGCCTGAGTTGTTAAAATCCCTTGGAAAATTTCTGGTGAATGTTGATGCCTAATAAACGTTTGAGTCATCATCCATCGTCTGACATTAAACATGTTGACCATTCTGAGTCTCTGCATTATGAACATTTGTATACCATATCTTTGATCTTGTATATTTTTACATATATGTATATACGTTCCTTTTAATTACCTATGTGTTAGATCATTTGCTATGGATAATGCTGTATGATTTATATATATAGATATAACAAGATTGAACTTCACATTGAAAACTGTACATTATTATGTTGCTATTGTATTGTAACAAATCTTTATCGTAACTGGAACCTAGCTTTATTTACTACTTTTCTATTATTCTTTAATTGTTATTGTATGTCATTTACTTTGTATTTTCTGTTTACATTATGACACATATGTCATGAATGACATGAAGCTGTCGAATAAAAGATATATATATATAATTTTAAATATTATGCCTAATAAACGTTTGAGTCATCATCCATCGTCTGACATTAAACATGTTGACCATTCTGAGTCTCTGCATTATGAACATTTGTATACCATATCTTTGATCTTGTATATTTTTACATATATGTATATACGTTCCTTTTAATTACCTATGTGTTAGATCATTTGCTATGGATAATGCTGTATGATTTATATATATAGATATAACAAGATTGAACTTCACATTGAAAACTGTACATTATTATGTTGCTATTGTATTGTAACAAATCTTTATCGTAACTGGAACCTAGCTTTATTTACTACTTTTCTATTATTCTTTAATTGTTATTGTATGTCATTTACTTTGTATTTTCTGTTTACATTATGACACATATGTCATGAATGACATGAAGCTGTCGAATAAAAGATATATATATATATAATTTTAAATATTATTTTTCTATTATCATCTGCCAGAGTCCAAACCATGGTTCACATTTACCCATGTGTAGAGTCTTTTACTTGCATCAGCATAGCCACTGAGTACAAGGCATCTCCTATTTAACATCACATGTGATGGACATCCAGCTGTAATGTATGTAGCTCATACAGAGTGCCTGAGCTTTGTATGGAACCCGTGACCTTTAGCAGAGCTAGCCACTGTCAAAATTTTTCTCACACTTTTGATGGTATGAAAGGCAAACAAATATATCTACTATAGGAATGAGTTTTTAATTTAACTTTGAATGAAAACTTTTATTTGCTTTCAGTGGATTGCCTCAAACATTTATTAGGCCTAAAGTATATGTCAATTTACAGCAGAAACGAGTCCTACAGCTCTAAGCTTTTTTTTTTTTTTTTTCGTCATCATATCCACCCCTGTCAGCTAGTCATTTAAAAGCTACGAAGTTTATGGGAAAATAGCGCTGAGACAACAACAATAAAGCACAAAAAAAAAATCGAGAAAAAAGAATGAATATAGCTGACGTTTATGCAGCAAAGCAACTAAACCAATAGGAAAACATAACATTGTGGTCCAACTGAGTTTGCCTTTTTCTAATATATTTTCCCTAGGTCACTCCACAGGTATGACATCAACAGAGTGGGGTTACAACCTCAGGTGCAAAGTGCCCTCCGGAAGCCATTTCTCTCCGCCCACCTGAGGGCGCTACTAATTCACTCACCTGAGGTCGCCAACGTAGTGTGTCTCCCAGGCCAACCTCACGCGAGATCTGCCCGCCACGTGAACGAGACTTGCTCTTCCATAGATGGACTCTGCAGTCTCGAAGGCCGAATTGCCATGACCTGCAAACAAGACAGAAATAAACAGCTATTCCAGTATTGATTTCAGGAAAAAGGATCCAGTGTTTACAGACAAAACAAAGCCCAGAAAGAGCAAACACAGTAGTGACATGACTTGGCAAGGATTAAGCTGATCTGTAAGCATCAGGAAACCATCATGATGCATAAAATAACATGACAAAACAATGTAAAGAGATGGATATTTACATGGTTTTTGTCTCCATATTTCATATTGGTTGAGGCACTTGGACAGTTACTTTATATTCACACATTCGCATGTTATGCTGATTAGCTATGCTTAATATCTTATTGTTGGTCACCATCATACTGATCGAAAAATTTAAGTCTTGATGTCTTAATAACCTGGCCGATGACAACTGTCCACACTACATTCACAAGTTACTGTACTACCCACAGGCCTCAGGTCCGTGTGTGACAAACCAACATCGTATGTTAGATATATTGCACTGTATTTCCTTGCATACTGCATTTAATCGAGTAAAACCCTGGGTATTCAATATCTTAAGAATTGGCTTACCATGCCATCAAAACAATATCAGCATCTACATGATATATTGATGTTTACACTTTCATGAAATCTATTTCAAACCGCCCAAAAAATAAAAAAATAAAATAAAATCATGCATTCTGGTGTCTAACGAAAATTTCATCTTTGAGTCACAATGTCAGCCCTCCAGACTTCGAATAGTACTGTATTTTCCCTATTGACCACTAATGGCTACTTTGCATGCAAGGACTCACCTAAAATAAGGACTGTCTTGCCCTCGTAATAGTTGGGGTCAACTGGTGCACTTTCATACCCCTGAAGATATTCAACCCCCTCATAGTCTGGCACCATGGGCTTCCACATCCCCGTGGCTATGATGAGGTTTCTGCAAAAATCCAATCAATTAAGGTCATCAGCATATATATTATGTAAGAATTAAGGAATATGCATGAGCTAGACAGAAAGTTC
>OW028575.1:10444557-10452057 GCA_932294295.1 Alitta virens | reverse complement strand
CTGGTCCAACATCCCTGCATCAGTGCAAACAAAGAAAGCAATTAGGAGAATATTGTGAAAAACTCAATTCAGATTAAATCTAGAATAACACTATAGAAGAGAATTAACACGCAGCAGCATATTAGAAACTAATTCCATCATTCCTAGTCAGGATTTTATTAATTTCATAAATTCATAATGACACCATTTCAAAGCATCAGAATATGAGCAGAACCTGTTGTAGATTATTATAAATTCATGAAATTAATAACAAGAAGAAGAAATCTTCATTTACTTGATGAGCTGGAAATTGAGTTTAAATGCTCCTATGGATTATACGGCTAAACTAGTTTTGTTTCCTTGTCTACTTATGAGCAAGTCTAGATGATATTTTGGACAGATCTTACAGGAAATAAGTTTTTGTTTCCACCAAGCCCAAAGAAGAAGAAAAATTGAAGCTTGGTGACACAAATTACACTTAATTACAGAATAATTTAAGGAGCTCTTAAAGAGCATAAATGCTCTTAAGGGGACATTAATCTTCACATGGTGTAAGTTACAGCTTTGTTCTGGCATTATACATTGTTAGCGTAGTTCAGTGATCCATCTTGTTAAGGCAGCAGTCCTGTCATTTTTCGTGGTATTTTGAAACAGGTTGAATAAATATTGCCAGGACAGTATACACGCCTCAGTGTCAACTATCACCATTTCAGATCATTGAAAATGTGTCATTCGGTTTTATCTCATTCAGTGATAACATTAAAAATGTTCAGAAAGCAGAAGTTTAAATTGCCGATTCACTGCATGAAAATTATGATTGTGGAAAAATAACAGCATGTCAAGTTTAATAATAGTGTGTTCACTCATTCATTTTCAGTATAAAATAGATTCAGATAGGTCGGAAGTCAGTGAAACTGCACATATAATCCCACGAAAAATATGAATACTGCTGCATGGCCCTCATTGCTTGCTTGGCTACATTGGACCCACCTATAACGAACTATATCTAATTTTTAAATGGGATTGTCAAAATGTCTTTGTTAAAACAAAGCATCGTTATAAGTGCGTCTAGTGAAAATGGCATTGGCCAAATACCAGTTCTTAGACAATAACCATGTTATGTTATGTACACAATGTATTCCATAACAATTATGTAATGGGGGTTTTTTTAGTAGCAGCACATGATGCGTTACATATTACATGTAAACTCAATTTACGTTCATCAAAATTGCATTTCATAGCTTGTGCCTGACTCATAAAAGCGTGTAAGATGGGGGAAAAAATTGCCTGATTTGATAGACGATCATTTTCGTATACTACAGATGCTCAAAGACAAAATGTTCCCACTTGCGAACACATGGATTTGAACTCATGACAGGATAGCCTATACAATATATTACCTGTTGAGCTACCTCATCTTTCAGAAACACCACTGAAAAGGCTATTTACTGAACAAGCCTACATGTAATAATTAATGTTTGAAGTAAACTGCATTCGACAGTTTAAAAGCATTATAACCATTCATATACACCAGATGGCAGTAGGTGCATTTGTTGCTATTAATAGACCACTGACTATACGGCGCCAACGGTGCCCATGAACAACATTACAACATTTATATAATAGCTTAATTTTGGGTGGTGTTGGGTGATAGCTTAATTTAGGGTGGTGATGGGATCCAGGTTAGCCAAGTTGGATAACTCGTCAGGTAAGACACAAAGCCTTGGGTCAAGGACGTGCCAGACACTCTGGCCAGAAGATCCCTGGTTGAAATCCCAGCTGCGGCGTATATGACAACTCTGGAGCAGGCATGATTATATTTTTTTAAATCTCGCAGCTAGATATATTTATAAATGTTTTGAGATATATATGAAAATGAAAAGACTGATCGTGACTTCGATAGCATGAAAAAAAGCCATAAGAAAAAAGATCTGTTGTTGTAAAAATAATGCGTGTATTTTCAAACTAGCATTACACAAACAGCATATAAATGGTCTAATTAGGCACCGTTAATTAGTGTGGTCTTCACTTGGCTATTGTTGCAAATCTGTGAAAACCAATGTTTGTGCACAGTGAACTTTGAAATATGTCCAATTAGTCGTCCTTCATAATGTTTCATGAAGTTTGTCTTCAATACAAAGTTTAAATGCCATTGTAAATTTTGCTGAGTGCACAATAAAAATTGCAAAATTCGGCAAAAGACTGCATTGTGCTTAATGAATATGAATTGCAGCCTCCATAAATGTCAATAACAAGCACCATAACTACACTGTGATTTCCCTGTAATGATGCTTGATGATAATAAGTTTTCAACGATGTACATGTTCAGTAGACCATAAGTGAAGCCATCCAATCCCACGTTTCAATGTAGTATACATTTATTTCATAATATCAACATAACACTGTTTCTCTTGTATGATACCATCAGGTGATAACACGTGCATGTCTGGCATATTATACTCCAGTGCATGGTCAAATTGATGCTCAGCGCTACTTTACAGCCAATTTCATTGACTTGGAAACTAATCTCATAGATAAAAGGGGACCCTTTCCCACCAAAAATAAATAAAAAATTATATAAAATGTTAATGATTAAAAGGACAATAGCCACAGGCATTTGAAATGTAATTGTCATGCTAGCTCATGCTGGACTGGTTACGAATTACAGTTAGTTTCATGAAATATGGTCTACTCGATCTATTAGTCTCTAGACGACTGTAGCAAACTTGACAATGTTCTCGTTTTTTGCGCTAAAGCTGAGGTTGGATACTGCAACAATAGCAACCCATTCCAGGCTTTATGCAGTTGTACAATGCCCATAACAAAAAGGCCATTTCAGTAATATACAAAACATTACCTGCAGGTGATCCAGCGGCCATCTTGGATTTTGACGTGAAAGGCCACTCCGGGGGTTGCTGTGGTGTTTCGTGGTCTGTCTATCTTAGCCACCTCTGTGTTGTAGACCACATTCAAGTCGAACTTCTCTTTAAAATCATTCAAGTAAGAATGTAAGGCGTGTCTGTGTGGAAAAAAGTCAGTGGAAAAATGTTTGAAAAGCAAATCCTCATCATCGGAGAGGAGAGAGTTCCAATCATGTCTCAAATTAAACTCCTTATTAGTCCTTCCTGTATGTCTCTTGTTAATACTGATTAGCCTCCCATGTCGTGGGTATTTAGCGAAGAAGCTACCTGAAATGACAAGAACAAGAAATCTAATTGTAAGCTGCACGCTATAATGTTACTTTTGATAACCACAATTAATTTTCCATCTTTAGAATCAATGAATTTACATTTATTGTAGATTGAGTTTGTTTTATTCTTAGACTTGAGACCTGCAGTTTCATGTATCCAAAACTAAGGCTAAAAGTCATTATATTTACTCTTCTTTTTTTCTTTTTAAAGAGAGAGTGTTTTAATATTTTATGACAGCAAGGTATACCTGATGTGTTGGCCCTTTCCAGGACCACATAATCGCGATTAGCCTTGTGCAGGAAGTAGGCCATCTGCAAGCCGGAAGGACCCGCTCCAACAACAACATAGTCCCAGTGCTGCAGCGCCGCCCTGGCGACCTCTGAGCAAACGAATAGGACAACAGACACGAGCAGTAAGTCCCTCATTATTCACTGCAAAGGAAAAGATGGAGAGCCTCAATAAATCACTGCCATATACAGTTGAGAAGTGTTGCAAAATTGTTGTGGTAGAGGAGTTTGAACAATATGATATATGATCTAGAGGAGAGAAAATGTACTACATTTATTGCGTTTGCTTTGTTAGACACCTGTTACATGAGAGTTTGTTGTTGAAGTTTTCAGTTAGTTAGATTGTATGACAGTGTGTTTTTATTCATCGCCATTATATGAGCAACCACCTTCATAGCGAGGTGGTCTGAATATTCTAAATAGAGGTAGATTTATAACACTTTGATCTCAGTTGTAAGATGTCTTATAAAAACAACAGACAGAATAAGAACCGCAAAAAGATGGAATACCATCTTAGCAATTAAGGAAACAAACTAGGCAAAATACACAATAAAATAATATATCATACAATTCAAAATTCTTCATAGATTCATTATATTGAGACAGAGATTGTGTAAGAAACAAAAACCGATAAAGGAGAGCCATATTGTAACCTCTTCCGAGTGCACCATGTTCGATAGGCTAGAAACTTGGTTTGATAGTCGACCCAACTGATGGAGTACACAAAGTAGTGTGAACTCAAAAGTTTTATCATAATATCTGCCTTTGACAGTTAGTTAGTGGAAACTGACTGGAGTTCATCTCAGTCAGCTCTTGGACGAAATTTAGCTGAGGGTTATTCAAATAATTTTGGGGATGACATTGCTTTACTTTATAAATCTATAAATAATTTGCAGGGGCGGATGCTGTAGCTTACATTTTCTGAGATCACCATAGCCTTTTGGCAGAAAATCTCACTTTTATCACATTCCAAAAAGTAACAAATATGGAAAAATTTCCATGAATCAGCGAAAGAACTACAATGAGGGGTCATTCGTTTTACCAGTTCTAGTTACTAGGAAGATTGATTGGGAAAAAAACCTGGTACAACGGTGGAGGAAGTTAGAAACGTATATGACGTTAGAACTTCGAAACCTGACTGTGCAGTATACAGGAAAGCCATCAATTGGTCAATGTCATGTGTCAAGGTCATATATCAGTGTCATGTACAAAGAGTTAGGTCAATGCCACTCCCATTACTCAACATACATCAGACGTTGCTACTAGATCATGGCACATCAACCTGTCTACATATTTGCAATACAAACAAAACAGCAAGGAGCTCTTATAGATATTAATATTTGCCAATGTCAATCAATACACGAACGCTGTGTATAATTCTGATGAATTTGTGCAACAACTATTTGTGTATGTCATGTCGGGCAAACCAACCTCATACAAAATTTATTGATGTTATTTGCTTTATTTTTTATTAATTTTATTGGTTAAATAGTATATGTAGACATGGTTGTATCTGCAATATGAAGGAAATATTTATAAAACTGCTAAAGTTTAATTTTTAAACTTGGCCTTTGTGTATGGATTACCACCAATAACAACTTTTTTGACCTAAAAAATAGTTTGTGCAATATAGATATACAATACAGTGAGCACAGCCATCAGCCAATCAGAAGCCATATACTATTAGTATTATTTATCCTCAATCATTGCCTATAGCTGATTCCCGATTGGTTGTCAACTGAAAAATACAGTATGCATTCAGCTCGACCACTACTGAACTATGCATGAGTAATTCGATTTACGGTTGTGTCTCTTTATGAAAAGTCTAAAATTAGTAAAACTGATCCAAAATCGCAAAAGAAATACGGCATTCAAACGAGTGAATTAATAAAAATTATAAAAAGAATGATAATGAGCTATACACTGGATCCTAGCCAGAAATCAAAGATGACCTAAGTTGGAACATTTACATCCCCACAGGGCCTCTGCAGTCATTTATGGCAGAGGACCAGAAGCCCAAGGAGCATCATGCATTAACTGACAAGGTTACTAAACTTGTAGATTTTATTTTTTATTTTGTACAGTCATTTATGGCAGAGGACCAGAAGCCCAATGAGCAACATGCATTAAATGACAAGGTTACTAAACTTGTAGATTTTATTTTATTTTTTATTTTTGTACATTATGCTGAGAACTGGGATATTTCATAACTGCGCATTTTGTTTGAATTAGTGAAAAAAAGAAGAAAGATTAATGGGGCTACAAACCAAAGCATTAGGGTTACAGACGCAACAGTGCTCCCCACAATTTTGCTCCAAATCAAATTATAACAGTGCTGGCTTGTTCTCTCCCAGTTGAGACAACAGACCCTGCGCAACCAGGGAAACTGCTCCTGTAACCACCCATGCCACAGTCTAAGCCATCATGATGTCAGAGGAGCCATCTGCAGAGACTGATGCAAATGATTGTTAGACTCTCACGTGTTATTGCATTTTTAAACAATGACTGGGTTTCACTTTGTCACAGACCAGCCAAACCACCCACAATGCCAGGACTATATATATAGAATCCCTTTGGGTGTATTCATTTGAACCAAGGGTGGGTGGGTGGGTGGGATTAGGGCTTTACGTCCTGTGTTTCTGCACCAGTTGGGCTAATTAGGACAGGCAGGGACCATGGCAATGAGACGAAGGATGAAACAGCCATCCAACTTAGGCTCGACCGGGAATCGAACCCGGGACCCCATTTGAACCAAAGACTCCGTTTAGTCAGCAATTGTTGCCCAAAAATAAAAGAATATACATTTATATTTGGCAGTTGTTGCCCACAAAAAAAAAAGTTTATGAATTATTTCATAGTGTTACTGCTGACGTTTCAAATCTTTTCTTGTTAAAACAGTCTGTTTTTCACATTCATTGTTGTGAAAAATAAAGAACTTTAACTCTTGAGAGCCTGTTCAGATATTTATTCTCTTTGTATAAATTTAAATTACATCTTGATTTTGAGAACACTGGTCATATCTCACGAAGCCGAAGGCTGATATGTTGAATGGAACCAGTGAAATATCTGTCTAAAGGTAGGATTCTCGGGGAAGTGGTCTTTTCAACCTACGTAATGCATAAATATTCTCTAATATACATTTCATTTTTATCTTATGACAGAAATGATTTGTATCTCACACTATTTGACGTGGATAAGATTCTATACATGTAAACTATTGGAAAACCTATTCTATACATGTAACCAAGAGAATGCATTATATTTTCCAATTTATCATTCTCATGCTTCGATCACCACTGAGAGCAAACAATTTACAATCGGCTGTCACTTATCAATTACAGAAACTGATGCGGTTGCCACTGCAGAACTCTAGCTGGGACAGAGGAGGTCAATTAGTACCTAGGAAGGAAACCATTCAATAGGTTATTAAATGTTTGGTCAGTTTTGCCATTGAGGATTTATACCACAGCTAGGTATATTATGACAATGAGGTTGTTCTTGTAGGCTTGTGTTAGTTAAACGTAACTATATAGTCTATAACACCTGGTGGACATAATTATAGATCATGAGATAGAATGGTATTCTAAAAAAAATATATATATATTTAAATAATTGTATTTTGTCTTATTAACTAGCACTAAAATGTAAGTGCAGCTTTGGACAGACTGAGTCATATTTGTAGTGTGACCGACAAAGTTAAACACTACACCTCATGTCCACACAGGTGTGTTGGAGATAAGCCTGCAGTGAACAGGTTACCTGTCCCTGCTCACCTGGCAGGTATCCTCGATAGTATAGTGGTGAGTATCCCCGCCTGTCACGCGGGAGACCGGGGTTCAATTCCCCGTCGGGGAGGCTTTTGGTTTTTTTCCTGCAGTGCCCCCCCCCCCCTTCTCCCTCATTAGTCATTACAGCATCACAACTAATAAGCAGTTTTCTGTAGCTTCACCCAAGATTGTGCACTATCTTGTTAGGTAAACGAGCTTAAAGCCAAAAATAGCCCCAAGCATTTGTAATAGGCCTAAGGTAGGCCTATATGTGGT
>OW028575.1:10432057-10439557 GCA_932294295.1 Alitta virens | reverse complement strand
CAGCCATTCAACTTAGGCTCGACCGGGAATTGAACCCAGGACCCAGTGGTTGGAAGCCCAGCGCGCTACCACTGAGCTAGGCCCCCACCCTTTTAATTAGGACAGGTAGGGACCATGGCAATCGAACCAATTAGTACAAAAACGGATCATACATTACTATTAGACCTTAAATTAATTGTTAAGGTAAATATGCATAGATCAGGAACAGAACCCCGAACCTCCACATGAGCTGGCCTCTGTCCTAACCACTGGACTACCCGCTTCTGAGCACCAGATCGGACTTGTCATGTATGCAGAATTCCAGTATAATTCCTAGCTTTAAAAAAAACCACTTAATTTTATAGCTCGTAGCATGAAATATTAAAAACAACACGTAAGAAAATTCATATATTCTTCTCAAGCAGCATCATCAATATATGGTTTTGAAAATCAGATAGTGGGCGTATGTGTGCAAGCAACATACTGGTTCTTAAACAATACTAATGCATATGTACTAACAATAAGATCGTGATAACGGAACAATATACTTTGCAATATTAATAAATCATAATACATCACTTTCAGAGAACGTGCATCTGGAGTTTGGTAAACTTGTTTTATTTCTGTTAGGTTTCCAATAACATCAGATTGTTGGTACAGTTAAAGCTTGCCTCAAGACCACTTCTTAATTAAAACTACACAATGTTGGACAGTGAATACAGCTTCTCTATATCCATAGCACCACACATTGTCATCAGACAAAGAGGTGCCGTGGCCTAGTGGTTAAGGCACTTGCCTTCAAAGTTGCAGGTTCTAAGCCCCACCATGGCAAGGAGAAGCTGAGCAGATCCTCTGTAACTCTTTGCTCCACTCCACCCCTGTAGGTATAAATCGGTACTTGGCTATAGGCAGTGATGGCAATTGTA
The DNA here is from genome assembly GCA_932294295.1 of Alitta virens. NCBI lineage: Eukaryota > Metazoa > Annelida > Polychaeta > Phyllodocida > Nereididae > Alitta > Alitta virens. The sequence goes on along the minus strand of OW028575.1, from coordinate 10,438,652 downwards.
AGTACTTAGCCCCTGCAAGTAATTCTGTATTATGGGATATACACTCCCAAGGGAGTTGAGAACGACTCAAGTTTGAACAGGCCTGCCAAGGGTTTAATCGTACATTTGGCAGATTTATATTTTATTGAAGACTCGAAACCAACACATACATTAACATTTACAATCTTACCATGAAATTCTTCTAAAATATGAACAACTGTGCATGGTCTTGCCAGTGAAAGTTAACTGTGTGTGCAATAAGTATTTATAGAAAAGGCCGCTTAACTGATTTTAGACAGCTGATTTTTAAATCAATGCCTTGTTTGTATCAACACATCGAGTTATCGATCTGTTTAATGACAACAATGTATTTCAATGGGGAAACACACAGACAAAAAAAAAATATAGAACATCTTGGCAGTGTCAAAAGAATCTATTTGAACTTGCATATACGAATCCTGTTGTTTGCCAGATTATTGAAATTAACCGTAGCATTTGCATAAGGCACACAGGTGCATTTTGAGATGTTGAAAGACACAAAGTGAAAAAAAAAGCTACTGAAATGAAAGAAACAACTTAAATGAAAGAAACTTAATTAAATAAAATCAAAGAGCCAACGATAAAAACTGGTCCTTTTGGATATTGCACGAAAAACCAGTTTGAAAGCCCAGCAGTAATCTCAGATGAAGCCTCAAAGAATGATAGACAGACAGAGATGAAGCAAAATGACAGATAGACTAAATCTCCAAGAGCAGTGTTTGTGCAAAGAAACTGTGTGCTTGTCACAAATGGGATTGCTTGTGTGATATACTCATTCTCAGCTGACGACCATGGCATAACCAGATTCCTGTTATAGGAAGTTGATATAAGTGGGCCAGACTGCATCATAAAGATATTAGATATGATTGCACAAATGCTATGTCACTATACTTATGGTTATGGATAGACATTTGATAAACGGAAAAATAAGGCCAATATTTGCTGCATTATTATTTATATTGCCAAAGCGTTTATTGTAGCAATATGAAACACCGTATTTTTTCGTTTAAAAGCCTGGGCTTGATTACATGTTACCATGCATATACATGTACCCCAAACAATTGCATTTTAAATATATATCTAAAATATATTTCAAATGGTTTTAAAGCTCACATAGAAGCTTAGGTTAATAGGACACTGAAGCGAAAGATCTCTATATCATTTAATGCAAGAGCAACAAATCGAGTAAATACGGTCGTATGAATAGATGGAGACGATAAATCAAGGAAAATGTCAGTTGCACAGCGTGAGACACACTGCCTATACAATAGATGGGGCGGCAGCTCAAAGCAGTACTGCTCTGATCTGATAATCATCAAATATAGACCATTGGCTGACTGAGGCCTGCAGACCAGCACTGCCAATATACATTACCAATAGACATTGTCAATAGACATTGCCGATAGACATAGCTCATAGACATTGCCAATAGGCACTGCAGTGGGCTGAACATCACCAAAACTCGTCAATGAGGTTCGTTTGAGACTGGAATGACACAATAGCTTCATCTGAAAAGGTTCTAAAAAAGGAAATCCCAAACCACTACACCCACGATCGACAATAGTAATGGTGTTTCACTTGGTATATACCCCCTGGTTTCTGAGCAAATACTACGAAATAGATGAACATTATACATTTGAGTCTTCATGGAATTTAACTCAGTTTTTTGTTCTATTACGTTGGCCTCTTTGGAGTTTCCTTCATAGAAATTACATACAATGGAACCCAACTTTAAAACCCCCTCACTATTAAGACCACCAGACAATTAACGATAACACCACTATTTCGAACCCACCAGTGTTCTTTTGATTGGTTTTTACCCAACTATTAAGTTCTTTTTTGTTTTTTAGAGTAAGATCACCTTATCATGACGATCAGTAAAATATTGCACCAAGGGTGGCCGTAATGGCGATGTTCAACTGTAAACTTTACCAAGATTTTGCAGCTCTCATGCGTCTTATAATACAGGAGTTTAACAATTCATATAAGCTCTAGAGAGAGAAAACATGACGGATCAAGTAGGACGAAAATACGCCTTTTGTTGTTAGAATTGAACAGAATAATCTTTATTTAAGGTCGACACGTTTAAAACATATCATAAGATACAAACATTGAAGCATTCTGGATCTTCCCATTTCGATGTCAACCTTTTAAAATCATTAAAATCTAAAGCTTCTTTAAAATTTATGGCAGTAAAATTCCACAGATGACCACCATAATATGAGAATGTTCTCTTTCCATACATAATTTTGTTAAAACATGGTATGACTAAGATACAAGGGTCTCGTAACTGTTTTAAACTAGTTATGAATTAAACTAACGAGCTAACATAACAAATAAAAGTCGCAAGAATCACGTTTTGGTAATTTCATTGCAGTAATTCCACACCATCATATTATGCAACGCCTAATCATCATCCATATTTGCCTTACACGATTTCTACACTACACGTAATCGAAATACAGGTGTGAGAAAACATCCCTGTCTTTTCCTGTGACCTCCACGAACCCTTCATTAGCGCATAATTATCTAGCAAAAACAAGTATGGACTAAAATTAGTTACTCATATTACTGAAAATAATCACTTATGGGATACTGAGATGTCGTCATCCACAAATAGGTCTGTTTTCATGTTGGCGGATAATACTATATTCAAGACATACAGCTCAGCTGTACACGTTTCAGTGAAATTTGCTATAATCAAAAATCCTAACAGATTAATGTTTAATGTATGGTTTCGTCTACTACTAATTACAATATGCTATAACAGATTAGTTTATAATCAATAGTGAGATTCATCAAATTTTTAATAGTTATTGCACCAAAATGCACTTCTTACCATGGCGTTTCATGGTATTAATGAAGAGGTGTTTTGGAACATTTCAGAATCAATATTCTTGGACAAATAAAAAGTAACTAACTATGGGTGGTGATAGTTATCTGTTAACTTGGATTTAAACAAAACAGGGTCACAGTGGCACTCTAAGAAGTCATTAATATCAGGGCATTGGATTATTTATCCTTTGTACCTGTATCAATAAGACTCGTTAACAATTTCAATTAGCCTGTATTTCAGTACATTTCAGTACATTTTAGTACATTTGTACAATTTGCACAGCGAATTTTCCTCTTAGGGATTAAAGATTTACCATCATTATCACCCTTGGAAACACGACTCACACAAGATGTAAACAAATGGACAGATGTATCAAGAAATAATGAAGATTGGTGTTAAAAGCCACTAACTCAACTCTAAGCTATTATTATTTGCCAGATAAAGACACTGAATTGAGTTTTTGGTCAAAAGAAAATTGAGTATGTGATTAAGTGCGATAATTTAACTGTGATGTACTAAGAGCAAAAACTCAAATACTTCTCCAATGGGCTAAAGGACTAATATTAGGCAAATAGATCAAGAAACAAGGTTCTAATTTAAGCCACGTACCCGGAGTAAATGCTGTAGGGTTGAATAACCTCTATAGGAAAACAATTGAGTTAAATGTATTATGTGTCCACAATTACCGGTTAGAGTTACTCAGTAAAAAAGAGTCACATTGCAAGAGAATCACGTTGACTGCTTATAAAATGACTCCTGTTACTGTCAGTCTTAAAGCAGAAGTGGGGCTGACACTTCAAAAGGGTATGGCTACCTTTGATTTGCCAGTAACAACAACTTCAATCGTAGCGTAAACTTTAAAAGGCATTGTGTAATTAACGTAACACTTGGCATTAATCTATACACAGTTATGTGTACTTGCACATCAGACATTCGTCATAAGTCAAAGAAATTCTTCTTCTGGCTAAATCCTTTAAAAAATGAGTCACAATCGTAACACAGGAAGAAAGAGAAGGGCGAGGCATGAGAACTGGTTACAGGTTTGAATGTTACGCAATGGCAGACGAACATTGGAAGAGATCGTCTGCTCAGTAACCAAAACAACAACATAAAATTCTAATGTCACGCGAAGAAATATGAAAATATATCACAAAAACAAAAACAAAATTGAAGAAAGTATGTCTTAAGTGGGCGTATTAGCTGATATTGAGTAAAATAGCAGTGATTATACTCACAGTGTTATCTGCGCCGTACATTGTGTTCCAGTGAGCTGGTTGTGTTGCCGCAGCGGCTGCAGTGCTTGCTCTGGTCATACGTAGGACGTGTGTGGAATGACGCCGTTCTCAGAACACAGCCCGCCCCCGCCAAAGATGTGGCTGCAGGAGCCAAATGCAGGAGCAACTGCAGATCGAACGACCAACGTCCCGGGCTGCGGCTCTGTCTGCGTCATCAAAGGGGTACACAGCGCTATTGCAGCGTCATAACACGCAATTGACTGCTTAGATCACTAACGTTGTACGGATTTGACCGTTGTGTCCTCACGAAAACAACGTAACAAGTTCAATCAATTATTTCTTTCCCAGAGATTATACATCTTTTAGATGTAGTATTTCCCTCAGGTCTTATGAATTAGACATTCAATTCAATAAAATATTTATATTCAAATGAAATGCAATTCATACAAGTGGCCAGCCTTAATGGGCTTAAAAGTCACTTTAACACATAATAGGTGGCTTTTTGTACTAGTTCAGACATCTAACTAAATGCACTTTTAAGATTATCCATAAAGAAAAACGTTATTGCAAACATATCTTAAGGTCCCAAGTACTCTAAAACTACAGTGTGATTGTATATTTGCTTATCTTAAGATAAGCAAATTTACTCTTTTACTACAGTTGACGAATTTGCTCACTGCAGATGTTTGTATTCATTACGTAAGCAGCAACAAACATCACCCTGGGGTTTAACTGCGTCTTAAATGAAACTGAATTTCTTCAGACAGGAATCGCAGGGACTTCATCAAGATAAATGGACCCTGGAGTGGATGTTGTCCCCAAACACCTCCAGCTGCCTCATCTTTTTGGTGATGTAAGTCACGTTCTATTCAAGGTCATTGAAAGACACCATGCTATGATCTCCTGAGGGGTAAAAAATATATTGCACTAACGATGTGGATCGATCGGTGGACCAAAGATCAACCAAGTAGATATAACCCTTTGATAACAAACTCTCACAAAATACAAAAGCAGTCAGCCAAGATAGATTTTTTGTTTGTACTGACAATGTAAAGAATGCCATGTAAAAAACCATACTATAACATAGTCTGTAAGTCCCAAACACTTCAGTCTGTAACATGACAGTCCAAAATGATCAGAAGAGTAAAATACACGCATGCAAATGTTTAATATACAGTGGTACCACCACTTCAAGACTACCTTACTATTAAGACCACTTCCCCGATAAAATCTCCCAGTTTTGACCCAAGTGAAATCTTACGAAGGTATTTTAAGTAAATATGCACCAAAGGTTGTCTTAAATGACCAGATTTCACTGTTTACCAAACTTCATCTGCACTACGATATAAATTTTGCATTTAACCTGTCGAGATCCTATAACTAGCAACAAAATGCACATAAATCCAGTTTGCAAATGAGATGCAACCAGGAAATTAATATACAGTTAGTTTCAGTAAAAACGGCCTGTCAAATTGAACCCAGACAAAGCTAGACACACTCTGCTATCTGCCACTAAACTGAACTGTCTGGCTATAGCTGGCTACTGAAAGCCGTAGCAAAAAGTACATGCAGCACCATTTTGGGCATAAGTTGCGAGTTGGTGGGGTGGTGGATTAGGGCTTTACGTCCTGTATTTCTGCACCAATTGGGCTAATTAGGACAGGCAGAGACCATGGCAATGAGACGAAGGATGAAACAGCCATCCAACTTAGGCTCGACCAGGAATCGAACCCGGCACCCAGCGGTTGGAAGCCCAGAGCACTACCTCTGAGCTAGGCCCCCACCCATAAGTTGCGAGTTACACGTATTCTCATTTCATGTTGAAAAGATGCATGTGTATTGTAAATACATATTTATGATATATTAGATACGTTTCTTACATTTACCAAGGTTTGTCAGTGGTAGTAGATGTAAGCCCACTATAGGTAGGAGTAGACAGAACGGCTAGCTTTAGGTAGCTATAGCTACAGGCAGGAATAGGTTGCTACACCTGTCTAGAGTCTACCATATTTTATGAAACTAACTGTATGTATGTCCCATCTGATAAAGTAGGCAAACCTTTCACCACCATCCCACATGAAATACACAATCATACAATTGTAAGAAGCTTCAAGTTAGCTTCTGTTACACTGAACGGTGTCCGTTAGCTTCTGTTACACTGCACAATGTCCTACAACCTGCTCAGCTTTATAATTGAGCCTAGCAGCTGCAGTCAACTAAACTAAATTTTAGCCAAACGTAATCTAATCACTGCAAATTTGCTACAAAATAGATTACAAGACTACGTCAGCTTTTACGTACGTAGATAAAGAGTTAAATAGACAGACAGCATTATAGGCAAACACCATTACAAGTGGATAGATCAGAACATTTGCTGGCGTTGGTTTCAATAATTGCATGGTAGACAATGTTCTAAAACTAAACATACCCGCCAACAAACAACATTAATCATAGCCAGACCAGAGTTTACAATTTAAAAAGAGGAGAAAAATGATGGTAAGATAAA
>OW028575.1:10185000-10431857 GCA_932294295.1 Alitta virens | reverse complement strand
TCTTTTTGTTTCCTTCAATGCGTTAAGGAAGGATGCGAATGCAGCGGGTCCTCGCATCTGTAGCAGAAATAAAAGGGAGTAATTTCGTTTCGATGGTGCTTCTTCTAATATTTCAGTTACCATTTGCTGATTGAGAATTCCGTCTTGATAAAGAAATGAAAGCACTTCTGTACAAGGTACTTCTCTAACCAAAACTACAAAGTTCCTACGCAAAGCATCACGATCGCATCTGAGCATTTTGAGGAAATGTTTCGAACTAAAAATATTTTATTTAGATAGAGCGCGTGGGGGTCGCGCTTGAGCAGGTTTGGGCACGCGCGCTCACGTGCGGTCACGCTTGAGCACGCTTAGGCACGCTTTTGGGTGCGCGCGCACGCTTGGACACGTGCGTCGAATGTGGACGCTAAATAATAACAAAAATGAGTCTTTTCAACCGTGCGTCGAATGCGGGCTTTAAAATTCCTGCTAAATAACACCAAAAATGAGTCTTTTCAACTGTGCGTCGAATGCGGGAACTAAAATCCCTGCTAAATAATACCAAAAAAAAATGAGTAATTGTCTTTTTCAACCGTATGTTCAACTCTGTATTCAACCATCCAGGTAAACCAACCATGCAGTAAACCAACCATAAATTGTTTTATGCACCTGTTTAAAATCGTAGCTTCCGGGGTTTCCCCCCTGATAGGGTTTCTGTTAACCCTCCTAGTCGTGGTTTCATTGCAATTTACTCTAAGTCAACTTTCGTAGCTTCTGAATATATGGATGGGGTGTGAAACAATCGTGGTATCATTGCATTAAGATGAACTCGCGTATAGTTAAGCGTACTTTAAACAATAAACTTTGAAGTTGAGTAGTGTCACCTGGAAATGGAATATAAGGTCCAGAATTTTTTCTAAATAGCATCACAATCTTCATAGACAGCAATAAGCATTTACAGAACCACACTCTGAGATGAATTCTACTTGCAACTGCCCAGCAACTGATGTTAAACTTTTATACCTGGGGTATGCAATACTGGCAGGGATCATGCTAGTATTAAGCATTCAACTATTCGTAAGTGGAATTTAAACAATAATTCACCTCTCTAATTTTATGAATTTATATATAAATAGTTATGTTATAACGAATTAGTGGAATTTAACGGTGATATAAATTTATAGATAACTCGAATATCATTGCAATTTACGGTTTTATAATGATATTTTTTCCTAATTTTTAGGGTGCAGCCAGGACAAAGAAAATTGTTCACTTTTGCGCTGAGAGGTTGTCAGCATTTACTCAAAATGCATCGACGGAAACGGAGCAGTAAGTTTATTTTCACAAGTATTCTGGATAATTCTGTGTGTATTTATAACTATTACTCAATCATATAGAAAAATATCTCAAAAATAATCCTTTTTCTTTTTAGAAACCGAGACTTGGAAGGGAGCTATACCGGAGATGATTCCGTAAGGGGTAATACCCCGGTATTTACCATCCCAACCCTCCCAATCTCCCCATCCAACCCACACCGATGGAGTTTCCCAACTCTTCTCACTCCCGGTCCCAGATCCCCGGCTCGCTCCCCATCGGCTCACTCCCCATCGGCTCACTCCCCATCTCGTCGCTCCTCTACCCCACCCGCTATCGCCTACGTCCACGCCACCCAGACAAGAACCAAACGATACGCCGAATCGTCTTTATAAATATTGTTAATTTTATTTTATTCTTATTGCGAAAATTTGTGTTTTTTTAATATTTATAATAAATTTTTTTTAATATTTATAATAAATTTTTTTACCTGAAATACTTCGTTCGTATCGGTTCTAATATTATATCTAAGGGTTTGGATGAGATACCATCAGCTAATACTTCCCTTTTAGGATAAAAATAAGCGAATCCGGCTCTATTCTGTTGGTACGTGAAAATAGTATTACTTTTACTGATAAATCCTACATTGGTAGAGCTACGACTTTCCTTAGTCTCCAAAACGCTTTTAAATATTTCTAGAGGGTTTTTGACTCTGTTTTTGGATATACCTTTAGAACTAAACTTACAATGGTCTTTGTCGGCTACGATATAGGTTTTAGAACAGAGTCCATAGAATATCTCACCTTCGTATTCACGTTTAAATAACCCGGGGCAACGATTATCATATTTAGTGTGTTCTGGGCAACAAGTTCTTGGAAACCAATGAGTTTCAGCATCAACGTCTCTAACCGAACAATATCCATTTAACTTATGTTTATATTCATCTAAGAGTTCTGGTTTAATCACATCTTGCAATGTTTCCCCTGCTATTGAAAAGTAATTGCTGTCCGTATCCATCTGAAGCATTTGAAACTTATCTCTAGGAACGTATTTACAGAGAAAATCGTAATAGAATTCTAACATTCTTAACTTGGCATATTGCAGAATGAAAAAACCTATTTGAATTGGTAAATCTAACTTAATCTTGTTTTTTTGAGATTCGATTTCATAAAATTCAAAATCATCGGAAAGTTGGGACATGGATTTGAATCCTTTCTCGTTAGCTTTGAGGCAAGCCTCATTCTCACCTTCTACATATCTAACATCCGACTGCTTCAGTTTATTAAGGATAGTTGATCCATAGGCGGAATTTCCTATAAGTTTTGATAAATCGGCAATTATTGATAAATCTGGATCTCTATCTCCCGCTCTCCTGGCCTCTGTCACATCGGTCACAAAATCCTGAAAGCACTTCATTCTGTTATATTCTATGACTTGGTGAATTTTGGATACGACTAAACCGTGCTCTAAATACCATTTCAATAAAGGTGTAGCAAATAGCATTTTCCTAGCTTTCATTCCTCCTACCAACAGTCTTCTAGGTTTTGTATTCATTCCTGAATCACGAGCAAAATTTTGCATATGTTCACCTATTACTTCGAATGGAATATCGGTAGTGCAAAATATCGGTGACATCTCACTAAAATAATCGTATGGTGTCAAGTTATCCGGCTGTTTGAAACCTTGTTCCCATTTTTCGGGGACTGCGATGTCTACTTCTACCATACCGAAGAGCTCATCCCGTTTCACCGCTTCTAAAATTTCCTTTTCGGTCAAAGTTTTCTTATTTTTTTTGAAAAACTTGGGTCTTTGGTTTTCTATAAATTTTTGCAAGTCCGGAGTATCTTTAATCATTTTCAGAAATTCGCATTCCCATATTTCCTCAACTTCGTATCCTAACTTTTTGTAGTAGTTATTCCTATCTTGTCTTCTTTTCTGCGCGAGTAACCCTTTTTTCTTTTCTTTCTCAGATAAATTTTTATTCATTAGAGGACAATCACCGCCGTGATGGTGGAAATAGCAACCATCGTATTGATATATTTTAGTTATATTATTTGAACAAGATACTCCATCAGCAAAGAAACGACCATCTCTCTTTTCCTTATTTCCATTTCGTTTATGCCAAATCTTTAGATTTCTTTTATGACTTAAATAATCCATCCAATAGAACATGTTATCATATCTATCCCTCACCACGGGTTTAAATTCATCTTTCGCGTGTCTTCTAATGAATGAACCCACTGGAAATTCTTTGCTGAAGGCGTATAGATATAAAGCATTAGCGTCATATCCTATTATTCTCTTCACCCGATTATTACCACCCCGAATAAATGTCTTATCTCTCTGAGCTTGTCTGTGAAAAATAATAGAAGCTCCTCCAATTATATTCTGTAAATAGGAGAAGTAAAGGTCCGAATTTTTTTGGTCAATCAGAGAAAAATAGGCACCATTTTTCTCTGCACTCTGAAAAACTAATTGCCTAGCAATTCCTGGGACACTAATGGAGCTTTTGAAAATATCTATTCGCTTAACCTTATAAAAGTCTTGCAGCTTCATAACTGCTTTAACGAATGGTGTCACATCTAAATTATTATACCATATAAGAAAATCTTTAAAACAACTCATATTTTCGCTCAACCAAACTGTTTTCAACCATTGGTAATTTTCAAATGTCTCCAGGATATTGCATTGTTTTAGATAAGAGTAGAACGCTTCGTATGGAGGTAATTCTGGATAATCTAACTTGGAGGGATCATCAAAAAATTCGTAAGGAAAATATCCTTTCTTTTCTTGAATTTTAAAAGCTTTTAAAAAGCTAGAATAACTCGTCCCAGGTGCCAGGTAATTGATGATATCTAAGAATTTAAACCTCTCATTCGCTAGACAGGAGTATGAATTGTTTTTCTTCACAACAAACTTATGTTCTACGTTATGCATCTCTAAACAACGAGCTATTTCCCTTTTGATTAAATTCATATCATATTTTGCTGAATTAAATCCTAAAACTGGAATCAGAGTGCAATAACGTTCGAATGTTTCAATCATGTTTTGAATTTTTTTACGCATTATATCATTGAAAGTTTCTTTCTCATCAACTTCTGTATTCCAAGTACTCAATTGTAATTCTAATTCTTCCGTAACATAACTAAGTTTCTCTTGTATGAGCGCTTGTGCAGATGTTTGAATTCTTATCATGTATGCGAGCATTGATTTAACGAGTTTCTCTCTATCTTGCTCCACTATACAGTGGGCTTCTTCAAAGTCTGGAACATTACTACAAATACTAACGCTAATCGGAATGTGCTCTGCTGTCATCATTGTATTTTCTACGGAATCATTCTCTATTTTTTTCAAATATGCCTCGAAATCGTAGACTATAAAATATTCGTAAAATCGTTCATCATTGGAGACATCTATTCCGAATTCTTCTAACTGCTCAAAAATATTTCGTTTCATATCGTAAAAACCACCCGGAAATTGATATTTCGTTGCTAATGTACACGTTTGGCTGTGTCTTTTACATATGGGGAAAGTTTTGAAGTGTTTTTCACAGTTTGAGCATTGATGTTTACTACAATATCTATTAATATCAGTGATATATGATAAGTGATACTGGTAAAGATTCAAATTCATACTGTTGACGTATCTATGAGTTGATTTAAATATGGAGTGCGCAGTTCCATCTTCGTGTAAAGAAAATATGTTGACGTTTAACTGAAAAAATCTCTCAAAATCTGGAATTAGCTTCAGGTCAACGCCTCCTTCCAAATCTTGCTCGCAAACGCTAGCAAATTCTTTGTAGTATTTTTCTACTTTTTCTTCGAAATCTCTGGTGTTTCTGTACATATCTCTGTGTTTATGATATGCTAAGCACCTGAATAGACAAAGGTTGTCTTCATATTTGTTTTGACTCTTAAAACTATGCGTGAGGGATATAATAGATTTACTGTTTTTTATATAACCCGGTAATTCACCCTGACCTAAAGGGAAGCCTGTTGAAGTAATATAGAATCTAACGTTAGTTATTAGAACTAATCTCCATTTAGTGTCGGGTCTGTCTTTAGATATATAAGCTGTTAGATCTAATTCATTCAGATGATCCTGGACTTTTTCTAAATCGAGTCTATTAGAAATAGATATGGGAAGATCTAAAAGTGGGTAATTGCTGTACGCTTTAAAATATCTATAATCCCCAGTTTCAACATGTTGAAGAATAGAACCGAAAGACAAGTTTAACTTAAAAGTTTGGTTTTGATCATCATATATTTCGCTTGCAAAACCCATAAGGTCTTCAATGCTGAAATCTTCAACAAGTGGGTAATTATAAAAGCTTTGGGGTTGGCCTAATTCGTGGTTATCATAAATGAATGAGTGATATCTATTGTAAAATTCTTGTAATTCCTCATCTTCTATGGATAATATGTGTGCTTGTCCTCGACCTCGTTGGATATGGGAATCTCTTATGTGAAGGTATAAGGAGTGTCTATTCTGAAATTCTTCTGAACACCGTCTACACCTAATTCTATGATTTTTTTTGTGATAACGTTTATGGGCACTCAGGCTCTTTTCAGAATTAAAAATCCTCCCGCAAACTTCGCATAGCACATCAAGTGACTGAACGGTTGACTGAACGGTTGACTGAACAGGTGACTGAATGGTTGACTGAATGGTTGACTGAACACATGGCTGAACAATTGCGGTTTGATTTGTTTGTACGCTATTACAACTTCGTTTGCATGGTTGCACAGTGTTGTCAGTGTTGTGTGAATCAGTAAGTGTCCTTTTTCGGGTTTTTTTACAAATATGTTTTCCAAAACTTTTTTTTGATTTGAATATGGAGTGACATGAGTGACATTTAATTTCACACGAGTGAGAATCATGAGCTAGGCTGTTGGTGAAAATTTTCTTACATTTTTGACAGTCAAACACTCCCTCACAAACTTTCATGTGTTCGGTTAATGAGGATTTTTTCTTAAAAGTTTTGCGACAATTTGGACACGAAAAAGTCTGCTGTGGTACCTGCGGTACCTGCGGTACCTGCGGTACCTGCAGACTTTGCAGTAGTTGGAGATCAGTTGGATTATTTTTTTGACTAATAAATTTGTGTTTTGTTCCCTTAGGAAGTTGACATTTAAGTTCGTGTCTTTGCTTTGCATAGAAACTTTGAAATTGTTTGTTACAGTGCTGACATTTCATCATTTCCTGACATTTATGTACACCGAATAAAGAAACTGAAGTAAATTGTGCATGACATTGTACACATTTTTTTAATCCTGTACATTTCTTTTGATGTGTGTTCCTCTTAAAGCTAGTGGTGAAAGATTTACCACAAACATTGCAGTTATGCGGTAGTGGTTTTACTGGTTGTACTGGTTGTACTGGTTGATTGAATTCAGGAAAAGGATCATGAGTGACTGTTTGAATTGGAATATTACCTTGGCAATTGCTTTGATGTAGTTCTTGAAAGACTCTATTGGTGAATTGTTTGAAACATTTTTGACAGTAAAGATGGTTGTTTAACTGCTGAAGTCTGCTTTGAATTTGTGCATCCCCAATCAGATTGTTTCTGTGTGCAAACTGTATTAAATCTTGTTCATTTGTGAAATTTTGAATCATATGTGTGAAATCATCATATGCGGTTACCAGATAATTGCTATTGCTAGTGAATTGAGAAAGTCTATCTTTAACCTGAGGGTCTTGGGTTAGATCGTTTCTATGAGCGAATAGCATTAAATCGTGCGAGTTTGTGAAATTTTGAAGCATTTGTTTAAAATCATCGTACGCTGAATCATTTGTTGTTAGCTGATTGTATCTATCTCTAACTTGAGAGACTTCGCTGAGACCATTGTTACTTTGAAAATATTCATTGATCAAAGCGTCATCTCTGCTCTCTGCCATTTCAATGATGAGGAACAAGAGTACCAATCGCTTTTATGATGGTGATTTCAATGCAGGCCTGCTGGCCTGCTGGCCTGCTGGCCCGCTACAGGCTACAGGATGGCGAGTTATTTTTAGAAAATGACTTCATCGCAGCAGGGTGCAATGGATTTTCTATTTTTAGAATTGGGGGTTTCCTATGACGTGATGACTTTGACAGGTGTGCGATTTATTACCTACCCTTCCTTCACATAAGCTACCCTAGCTTCACCGAATGCATTGGAGTGTGAAATTTAATTACTACCCTACTTCATCCTGTTCTCCAAAAGACAATGGGTTTCCCTTTGATGTTGCTACCTTACTACCTCCGTTTCACCAAAAGTCAAGTGGATTGTGCGGCTTCCCTTTGATGTCTGTGCCCTACTGTATATTACTACTGTAAGATAAAAAAACAAAATAAATACATAAAAATAACTCTTAAGAGACTAAGAAATATCTTAAAATCTTAGTAATTATTTCTCTTTGCGTACATAGAAATTGTGTCTAATACACATTCTCCTTCTGTGGTCTTATTAGCGAGGTATCACTGTAAACAATCTTCAGGTGAGCAGCAAACTGCAACGTGATGTGAAAAATGTGAGGAGACCACAAACATCCAGGCGCCCAGAACAATATTCGCTTGAATGGCCAGACAGCATCGTAAACAACTGGGTCTTCGTTTCTGGAAATGAAGAATCCAAACAATAACAAAAGACGCAATGCCACGCAACCACTGATGCTTACGTAAACAAGGAATGGAGTAAAATATTGTCAGAGTCTCAATGCTACTGGTCTGAAGATTAGCCAGCTTGTATGATCAGCTGCCACAGGAAGACATAATGATAAGATTATAAGGCTTGGGGTCCACATCATGCTACAAATTTAAAGATGGATGGTGACTTTTACTTGCACCAGCATAGACACCCAGTACAAGGCACCTCCAATTTAATGTCGCATGCGATCGACATCCAGCTGGGATGTAGCTCATGAAGAGTGCGCAGGGTGGGACTCAAACCTGGGACCTTCAGCAGAGCTGGCCTGTGTGGATGTCCTTTAAAACCATAAAAAAAAAACTTACAATGTAAATAGCTGAAGACAAGAATGAGCCATTTATGCCACACAACAAAGAGCTACAAAGAAACACTCATTATCGAGATTAAATACATGCATTTCATTAATGTACCTATCTAGTGTGATCTTAGTTGTTGCAGTGGTATTGTTGTTATTTTTTCACCATCAAACGGATGTCTTTGAGATGAAATCCTGTCAGGAATTAAACGAATACATAATTTCCTTCACATTAATACATTACATTTTTATTTCCTTCTTTGATATTTTCCCCCTTTCCTTTCCCAATATGTATATTAGATAAATCATACATGTACAAGTTTGACGTCAACCCAATACACACTGAAAGATGGTTGAGCTATGAGCAGAGTCGTAAAGTTTATTGACAAAAGTTGTGATGAGCCTTTATGTAAAAATTTAAAAAGTACCTGTACGATAGAAATACGTAATATGACTGTTATGTTTTCCAGTATATTTTGATTCTCTGCACCTCCAGCATCAGCAGCCAAGTCATTAATCATGATTTGCAATCAAATTTCATATTCAAAGGTCAGCGATCAAGCAATTACAATTCTATAGTATCCATCAAACTATGACTTTTGTTAAATGCAGCACAATAGCTCAATTATAGAGTTGCTGTACATGCCATGTTTGGATGTTATAAGTCAATCGCGACCACTTATGTCAAAAACGATTTTGATACTGATATTAGATGACATTTGTAAGTTAAAGTATAAAAGTCATAAAATAAAATCGTGAAAATCCACCGGGGGGGGGGGGGGGGGACAGAGATTTGAAATCCAGTTGTTCCAATGCTGTTGGACCAAAGTCCTACATTTCACATCATACATGCAGTAGCCTTCCAATCAGCTGATAAATGTGCAATAATGTGTGAGCAACGAGCTTAATTTGCTTATCATTATGTTATATCAGATAAGCTGACCAAGATCCAGATCAACATTAACTGGAATTGGTCAACACGAATCATCCTGCCAAGAAGACAGATGTGTTCATTTCCAGCAATATCGCCTTGTCAATAGCAACGGCAATAGAAATGTAACAGATTTTAATTAACCTTTACAAAGTATTCTTCAGGCGACCTTCTGGTATAACCTTCTAGCATACTGGTAACCCATTCTTACATACAACACAAATTCCACTTGGCAGTTATTTTAAAGATACATATCTTCAAAGCAATATAGAGATTCATATATTTAAAGCAATAGAATAAACCATTTAGTTGAAAATGGGCTGCAGTCATAGCCAGCGGGTGAAGACAAACAGCATCTTGCTACCTGCATCTTCTCATGGCTTTCTGCAATTAAATTAGCATCGTCAGTCAATAGACACTCAAGTAGGCTGGACCACCACGTTTCCATGGCAACCCATCTGCAATAGCAACGCCTGGGGTAATAAGATGACTGCCACACTTTAATTGATATTGCGTAACACTCATGCAGTGCCCACAGCAGTGGTATTATACTGGTATTTTTGTTCAGCACTGAGATGGTGATCAAGACGACTCTTCAGCTACGTTTCATCAATTCATTCTGTAGATAGCCCAGGTTCCTTAAAACAGGAAACATTAAAATAGTTATATGGTCGACTCTAGACAGCTGTAGCAACCTATTCCTGGCCGTAGCTATAACTGGCTAAAACCAGCCGCTTTTGTCTACTTCTAGCTCATAGTCGGCTTACACCTACCACTACTGAAAAAATATAAACCTTGGTGAATATAAAACACATTTATTTGATATATCATTATACATTTGTACCATAGACATGCATTTTTTCAACAAATGACAAATATGCGTAACTCTCAACTTATGCACCAAATGGTGCTGCATGTACTTTTAGATCTGGCTTTCAGTAGCCAGCTATAGCTGGACATTTCCGTTTAGTGGCAGGTAGCATCCTGTAGCAGAAGTTATCTAGCTTTATCCAGGTTCAATTTGACAGACCGTTTTTAACAATAGTTGCAATCTTCACCTTCATCCTGACGTCAGGTATGGGCAGTTTTATCCATCATTCTGATGTCGGCAGTATCAGAATAGACTATTAAGTGCAGTTTTCCTGACACCTATTCCTTCATGTCAAACAAGCCTTTTGCAAGCATTACTGACCATCAGGATGACCTTTATATGTTACTTCCTGATGTCAGTATGCTATGGTTCAGACAATCATCCTGACAATTCTGACAATACTAAAGAAATAACTAAGGCTTGGTATTTACTGGAATACTGATGTCGGTTAGACCATATTTTTGAAGAGGTACTGACCGTCTGGACATTGGCCCAGATGTTGCTTTACAGACAATATATGCAATGCATAACTCAATGCTAATGTCTGGAGTATGCTCCTTTGATATCACTACTGACTGTCTGAATGGATATGTCTCCATAGGCTTACAGGCTGATAATTTATGCAGTTTGTTACTTCCTTGTGACTGCAATTATGAATGACAAATGTACACAAACAACAGTAAACCCCACACACTTTATTCAAACCAGGCATGTCTCTTATTATATTGGTTGAAAAGAAAATCACATAAAATAGAAGACAATTTTATTAAACATTCTACTATAGGTGTATTTTAAATGATTGTCTTGTTTTGGCATTACGGAAGCCTGGCAGGGACTGCAAGTTCTTCCACCGAGCTGGAGTTCCCTTACTTTTGATGTGACCTGTAAATAATCAAAAGCTTAAACAATCAACATGGCAGTGAAAGGTTACTATCATATACATTAATCCTGTTACTTTCATGCTTTCTTAGGACTAGCTCACAGAATACAACAAAATCATGATTTATTGGAAATGCCTTGTATTTCACAAGAATATTTTATGATTTTTATAAATCGATTTTAAGGATCCAATATATAGCTTTATAATGAGTTAGGGATGCATTGCACCATTAGTTTGATATTTCCATTTCTTGAAATATTGAGTGTGACCCCCTCCCCCTTCTTTGATCATTTCTAGCTATGCCCCTGCACTTGATTTATTGTGTGCATTAATCTTTTGCTTCTTTATTTTCAGATTCCATGACATGGGGAAGGTGGATGCGAGCAACAGCAATCAAAGTATAATGCTGAGAACTATTGACACCACAAATAAAATTCATACAAAATATATATGTCTCACACATAGTTATGAATTTATGACACATGGACTAGTTGTTATATCGATAATAAAATGCACAAAATCATATATATCAAATTTATTAAGTACTATACCAGCTATCTGTGAATAAATTATCTTTTTGAATATCTTTCCAATGATTGTGATACCCAACAGCATAGTGAACTACCTATATGTGAATTTGTAAATTGTGGCAAAAATGCCAGCTTAAGTGAAACTCCCAAAAAGACTAATAATCTAGAAAGTGATAGTTTATTAAACTCCACAGCTTTTAACAATATATCATGATTAGAGGAGACCAGATTAGTTAGTGTAGCCTAATTTCATGATGCTGTTTTAATTTTGAAGAGCCGTAAATACAAATAAATTACAAAGAGAAATGGTTTGCAGTGGAGTTCACTTGCTTATGCACGGCATTGTATGTCAGTAAATCTATTGCATGTCAGAAAACTGTGACAAATAAAATATATTTCAAAATGTTCCTTGTTGTCGTCTTTTGGTGACTCAATACTGCAAAGTGTTCAATGGTATTATTGATTACATTTACGGGTATCCTGAAGTCAGGAAAAAGGCAAAATTGCAAACTACTGACATTTGTCAAATATCTCCGATCGATATGCATGCCATTTGATGTGAATCCAGATGTCAGTAAGACAGCAAAAATTAAACAATGCTGACATTGAAAACTATCTATGGTCTGTTAGTAAATCCTAAGAACATAGTTCCTCCTGACTGTCATTAAGAATGAAATTTCATAGGCATCCCGCTGTCAGCAAGAAAGCCTATATTGGACCCTACTGACATTTGTGAACTTGCTGCTTAGTCTATGACTTGTCAGTAAGTTGTCAATAATGGTGTCCTCCTGACTGTCAGTATGGATATTTATAAGCATCCTGATGTCAGGAAGGTGACAAAAAGTGAGGCATTTTGACGTCAGCAGTGTCAATAAGGACCCAAAAAATGTCCCTGTTTTTATATGGTTTTGACCTACATTGCTATGGCTCCACCAACGAACATCAAAACTGAAGCTGAATTTGCTGAAGATGGTGATCAACCTGAAGACTACCAACCGAACACAGATCAACAACATGAGGATGAAAACTTGGTAAAAAATTGATGGCGTAAGGCTTTAATAACAAACCATAAATCTAAAGTCACAAATATTGCCAAGAGACTCTGCAATGCTATCAATGCTAACATTAACTTTACTGCAAATATTTCTGACTTTGAACATGCTATGTCAGTATTCAATGAAGTTCCTGATAAAGAGATGCTGGCTCGCTGGCTGCTGAGGCAGGAATGATTTCCCGTTAGGGGGCAGCAGCAGCAGCGTCTCCAAGCCTCTGATTGGCCAGAGGGCCACCATGCCCCCTCAACTGCTATAAATAGGCTAATTTTAGGGTAGTGGGCAATCAGGGCTGTGTAGTAACCAGGGAATAGTGACATAGTGTCCTCTTGCCAATGGTTATAGCCATTGCTTCTATGTTTCCCCACTCAGGACTCTGTAGTCTGAGCTGTTATCTGTGTATGATGACTTGTATTTTACTATGTTTTCTGGTTGACATTGTCCATAGAATAAACCTTGAAACTGACTTTTTGGTGTTGTCACTCTGTCTCTATGGCTAGTGGTCCCAGAACCTCAATCCAAGGTCAACTTGCAGTCTTTAAGCAAGAACCATTACACTGTTACCTCATTGAGAGTTTTGATTCGGACACATACAAAGTGGTTAATGCTGTTAATGAAACATATCAATGGCAATGGCTAAGTTTATTGCTCACTCAAATAATCTAGAGTCGCAAAAGATTAAACAACATATGACTGTCCAAACAAAGAGACTTGAAGGTGTCTGTGATAACTTAAAAACTATGTTGAGTAATGCACAATGTGATGTAAATGTTTTACAATGTTACAAGGTTGAAATGGAATGCCTCAATTTAGCAATAACAGGTCAAGTCACTTATACTCCGTTCTGATAAAAATAGGAGACAGTGTAGTTTCAAAGTGAAGTATGGAGTACAGTCAAATTTTGTTGTCTCTCAAGAGGCTTCTAGTTAGGGTTCACCTACTTACACTGATTCTAAGCTTGGTGTTATTTCAAATGTACAAGGTTCTACTGTCAAATTCTCTAGTGTTACAGAGTCACAAATGAGTAACAAGCTAGTATCTCAAAGCACAAGTGGTTCACTTTCATCTTCAGAACTTCCACTTTGATTGGAAACAACGAGTCCTTTTTGCCCAAAATGCAGAGTGTGTGTGTGTGAGTTATTGTTTAACGCCTCATCAGCACCTGAGTGGGCTATGTAGAGGCTCTCTAGGTTAAGATTGATTGTCTCTATTTGGTAGTGTGTGTGTGTGTGTGTGAGTTACTGTTTAACGCCTCATCAGCACCTGAGTGGGCTATGTAGAGGCTCTCTAGGTTAAGATTGATTATCTATATTTGGTAATATCCCAAAATGCAGAGAGATTCCACTCCGAAATTAATCTTAAAAACACTTCCTGCCATAATTCTCTGGTCTTCGTAAAGGCTGGCCTGAATTCAAGGCTATCTTGAAAGGAATTAGCCGAGTCCACAATTCAGAATAAATCAATGTTAGCTTATGAATTGAAAAAACCATTAAAAGGTCAAGATAAAGACAAAGTTCAAAATATCTATACCTTTATTACTTAGCCTTAAGCTTATAAGTTGCTTTGGAAAGGATTGTGCGATGATGTTGGGGAAAGTGTGCAAGCTGTCCTTGGTTTAGATAAATTGAGACAGGCCAGAGAAGACTATTTTAAAGGTTTGGTACACTTCATAGATTCTGTCGAGTCAACCTTTTCTCAGCTGGAGGAGTTAGATAGAATAACAGAACTCCTGCCAAACAATGTCACAGTGATTTGGATTCGCCAATATTATCAACTTGATGATAGCTCAAAAATGTTTACCTTTGTCTACTTTCCTGCAATTTTTGTTCACAGAAAGAGCAGTTGTTGCCAAATTAGCTGAGAGTAGCAAGAAAATTTCATCTCAATCAAACTTTGTGCACAGCGACTCAGAAAAGGCCAAAGGTGAAGGCAACAGATCTACCAAATGTGCATTTCACAAAGATGGTAATGTTAAGCAC
This sequence comes from Alitta virens, assembly GCA_932294295.1. NCBI lineage: Eukaryota > Metazoa > Annelida > Polychaeta > Phyllodocida > Nereididae > Alitta > Alitta virens. The sequence goes on along the minus strand of OW028575.1, from coordinate 10,417,340 downwards.
AGCACTGGTGATTGTAGAGACTTTCAAACGCTATCTTTAGATGACAAACACCTAAGTCTTAAAATGCTTGTTTCGCAGATATAGATGCACAAGCAAAGTAACATGTAAAATTTGTGGAAAACTTGGACATCATTATTTGCTTGTAGAAAAGGCCAGTCATCCATCTTCTTTTAACAAAGCTAAAAGTGATGTTGTGACTTGCAAGGACTCAGATGTATGTGTGTGTGTGATTTGTGTTTATTGAGCATTCAATCAAACGGACTACATTTCACACTCGAGATTTATGGAAGTTGTGATGTCGTGCTGTTATAAGAAGCTCTGGCCAATCCGTAAGTTTGTTGCCATTAATTGTTAATTCCAGGAAGGGTCTTAAAAATTAAATGTGTTAAGTTTTGTTTGACATTCTTTATATATATATATATATAAATTCCATGAATTTTCTATGACCTTTTTAAAATTTCAATTTTTCCCATGACTTTCCATGACAACCAATTTTTTCAAGATTTTCCAGGAATTTCCATGACTGGGAAACCTGATATTTGCTATACATAAATTTGTGGCTGACAAAGATTATCTGAAATCTATAGGTGTAATATGGTTTAATAATTTGATTTGGCAAATACCCACTAGTATCATTATATTTATCTGAAAATTGATTCTATGTTTAACTTTGTCATCAAGTTCGAGGAACGCAAGAGAAGTGACTCTGAAAAAAAAGGAAACATACAAGGCCAAAGAAAGAGAACAGAAGAGAAAGGAAAGAGCTACACACACTGAGGAACAGAAAGAGAAGATATGAGTGGGTAACAGGGAAAGACAGGCACGGCACAGAGAGAAACAGAAAGCTAACGGCATCAAAGCCAGACCAAATCCAAGGTACTAAAGATTCACGGGAGAAACAACAAAACTGGAGGCAGAAGAAGAGATAGCAAACAAAAAATGTCTGCACAGAAAAAAAGACGAAATAAAGAGAAAGATAAATGCAGGAAACAAAGCTCAACATTAGAACAAACAACACAGGTTCCTGTTGATGACCCAGGCCCCTTTTCACCACAAGCTCTCCGAAAATCTGCTTTAAGGGCAAAAGTAAGACTACCAAAAAGTCCAGAGAGATTTGCCGCCACCCTGAAGTATAGGCCTACTCTTAACAAAGCCACCCGAGGAAACGTACTGCAGACAAAATACTTGACATCATGTCTAGTCCCTCAACGAAAAAAACTAACAAATCTAAACTGCGTATGTGCTACACACAGTGAACAAATCTCAGAAGAATACAAAAAAGGTAAAAGGTCCCGGATGGCGGCTTTGCCGGTCACTGCAAAATATAAAATGCCACGTCAAACTTCAATTTTATTGGGAATGTCACCAAGATATTTGAACACAAAAAGTTTCATGCTTTTGCATTAATAAATAAAGTATTTATCATTATTATTTTTATTATATATCTGAAACAGTTCAAACCAACAAACAAAACGCAGAGATGCAGTTAAAAAAAAAACCAAAAGCTTCTGTTCAATCCTTCTTCAACAGCCCGATGGCTTCCACTACTGTCCCAGACAAAGAGGCAGTTAGTAGGGGGAAGCCATCAAAGTAATTGACCGGCCTATGGTCAAATTACACTAGGAATTTCTTCAAGAAAATCCAGACTAAAACATCACTGTCACGTCATTTGCTAAACTACGCCCGAAAAAAGTAGACCCCACAACAAAGCAACGATGGTTCAGCTGCCTGTGCGAATATTGCACCACTGTGGATTTAAAAATTCAGGCAATAAAAAGTTTCATGCACAATGCTGATTTAGCACTTGCTGCTAAGTACAAAGCTGTCAAGCATACCCTCTGCAAACACGAGAACCTGGACCGCAGATGTTGTCGATTTTTTGTGTTCCTCCAGTTTTTTCCCCCGATGTTCTTGTTGTCTCCCTTATGTATAATTTGCTACATGACTGGCATTTAATCTGGTTAATCGCTCCGGTTTTTGGGTTTTTTTTTTGGGTGTTGCATCCTTTGGGTGTACCAGCTGCTGTCTGAGTGTGTGTATGATTAGGGCTTTACGTCCTGTATTTCTGCACCGGATGGGCTAATTAGGACAGGCAGAGACCATGGCAATGAGACGAAGGAGGAAACAGCCATCCATCATAGGCTCGATCGGGAATCGAACCCGGGACCCAGAGGTTGGATGGGTGGGGTGGGTAATTAGGGCTTAACGTCCTGTATTTCTGCACCTGCTGGGCTAATTAGGACAGGCAGAGACCATGGCAATGAGACGAAGGATGAAACAGCCATCCAACTTAGGCACAACCGGGAATCGAACCCGGGACCCAGCGGTTGAAAGCCCAGAGCGCTACCTCTGAGCTAGGCCCCCGCCCTACCCAGAGGTTGAAAGCCCAGAGCGCTACCTCTGAGCTAGGCCCCCGCCCAGCTGCTGTCAGAGAGTATCCATATGTTAAAGATAGTGTTTGGTTATTCCATCACTATTACATTTTCTTAGTGTCAATGATTGATGAACTGGTTAAGTGGTCATTTCGGAAAGGGAAACTGCCTGTTAAGCCACAGATTGCTGACTTACAGAGAAGAAGTATTCAGACCTACAGTGTTTGCCATGGCTCAGCATCAAATTTAAAGTTCGGAGTATGGCTTAGTAGTTACTGAAACATAAAAAAAAAACCTTTTGCATAACTGAGAAGCCCCTGCAGAATGTCATATGTTAGTATTTCCTGGTTTGAATTATCTTGAATGCTGACATGGTGTAACAGACTACATTTGTATAGTAATTTTGCAATGGTTTTTGATTATGGTGTTTAATATATTGATGTATTTCCTATAGTTGTATCTATTTGCTGCAATTGCTTATATCAATGAAGTGTTGCGTGTTTGTGTGCTTAATATTTGATAGTTTAAAAGTTAGTGGCACATATTTCACACTTCCTTGTTGCCAATGTTGGCTTCTTTTAGCCATTCTGTAATAATATTTAGTTAAATACACAGGCATGGAATTATGCATTGGAACACATAAGGTCTTCAGATCTACAGCCATAATCAATTGTAAGTACATGTATAGCTTGTTTTCATTTTATAGTTTATTATATATATTAAAGCCTATCTATAGTATTTTGTACTGTTATAAGCTTATGCAATTTGTGTCATTTATTAAGAACCACTGTGGATTGAATTAATTGCAGTTAACCACTTGTACACACACAAATTATCTCCTATGTTTGGATATGAAGAATAAAGTGCGTTAAGAAATTATCACTGTCTGAAGTCCTTAGAACATGGTGTTTTATGTTACTTATATATATGAACCAACGTAATGTAATACCACTAATTCCATACTGTCAATTTTCTGAAGTAAATTGTCATGGCTTTTTGTTTTCTCCCTGTGCTTTCACTGAAAATCACATAGTTTTTGAGAAATACAGGTCTCAAATTCTTCCAGATGTGTCTTATAAAATTCTCAAAAAGGTCTTATTTTGATCTGAGACCAGTGGGAACCCTGGTCCAGTATTTGCTGATATTAAAATCTTATGTTCCATTGGCGCATATGTCGCCTTGCTCATGAAGCCTTTTTTCCATGCTCAAGATTATTACGGATTAAGACGACAATCAGAGTCCTAAAGTTTTTGGCTTAATCACAGTGGATATTGACAGTCACTCGGGTATTATGCATACTTCAACTGCCAAGTGCGGCTAGGGTGGGGTGGGTGGGTGGGTGATTAGGGCTTTACGTCCTGTATTTCTGCACCAGTTGGGCTAATTAGGACAGGCAGAGACCATGGCAATGAGACGAAGGATGAAACAGCCATCCAACTTAGGCTCGACCGGGAATCGAACCCGGGACCCAGCGGTTGGAAGCCCAGAGCGCTACCTCTGAGCTAGGCCCCCGCCCAAGAGGGCGCTACATCATCAATGACTATAGATCATATAAGAGGCAACATGTCATGCAGAAAATGTGGCCCACGCAGCGCCACCTATGAACAAGTGCATTAGGCTCGTCACATATATATAGCATAGTGCATATATTTATATAGCAAGGGCTTGCATTTTATTGGTAAATTGCCTTGGATTATCATGAACACTGTTGATTGAACTTTCCTTAACGAGTGTTAATTTGAGGTGTTGGGGTTAATTGAATAGGCTAAACTATAATTAATAAGTGCCTATAAATTGCAATTCCACATGATCACAGTATGAACTAGGCTTATGCTCACAATAAAATCTTAAGGTTTAAAAAGGACATACACATAAAATATACTTAAGTTAATTGATCGTTTCTTTTTTCCGATGTTATTTTGGATGTGCATACTAGAGCCTTATTGAAAAAATTTTTTTATAATGACCCACCCTGGAAATATATGTTCTAAATAAAAAAAAAAATACATATATATAAACGGTAAAATTTATCGTTGACTTATACTTCAAACTTCGTGAAGCACCTTTGAATTTTAATGGTATTTAAATTGATGATTTTTTATTTTAGTATTAAACCCCTCTGTTATTTTGTTAATTAATGTCAATTAGGCTTGGTGTAACCAGAACAAAGGGGTAAATTGAACCCCTCTGTTTTAGTTTAATTGCTGTTAAGGGCTGTTAAAGCCTTCAATATTGCAATACAGGGTTCAGTTGCACTGAAGCTAGGCTTATACAGCTGTATTGTACTTTTATTGAAGGCTATCTGTTCAATAGCTATTTATATGAGTTATATATAGTCTGTGGCAGTCATTGAAAAGCAGAATTTCACCAGAAAGAGTAGCAGATTAAGGGGGGGGGGGTCTAGTACATTTTAATATAAAATTCAGCGGTCCTTGCAATACATTTTGATTTGTCAACCTCATCCGTGAAAATATTTTTGGATCCACCCCTGAGAAAGGGCAAAAATAGGCATAATGTCAATCTGCACTTGTTCAGAAAGGGTGCTGTGCCTGAAATAGGTTGTGTGAAAAATGGGCTACTAAAGTTTAAAAAGGGACATACAATGGCTGCATCAGTCAGCAGCAGTAAAATGTGAACTTTTTAATGACAATTCCACTAAATAATTATATACAAGAGAGAACTGCATAAAACTGAATGTGGTAGAAAAATACATGACATTATTTGCAAAATTTAAAACAGCTGAAGTTCTATTTTTCGTTCAGGATTTCCTAATGTGATAGGAGCTATCGATGGAACAGAAATTAAAATAATCCGACCAAAGGAAGAGGAACATGTGTATGTTAATAGAAAAGGACACCATGCATTAAATGTTCAGGTAGTTAAAATAATAACATTTACATATTTTAAGTTTGTCCAACCAAAAATATAATTCTAATAGGGTTTAATTTTAGTTGGTTTCAGACAGCAATTTTTAAATTCTTGACATGTGCGGACTGGCCTGGGTCTACTGTGTGTGTGTGTGTTATTGTTTAACGCCTCATCAGCACCTGAGTGGGCTATGTAGAGGCCTGGGTCTACTAATGATGCCAGGATTTTAAGACAAAGTGGGCTGTTCCAGCGCCTTCCCCAGGGTAATGTAATTATGAAACCCGATAAGCAAAGTTGATTAAAATGAAGATATATATATATATATATATATATATATAATTCCAATATATTGAACAAAACACCGTACTCATTGAAATGCAATCCATTTGCAGGCGAACTGAATGGATTATTAATTAAGAACAGAAGGTGAAAGGAGATACAATGATGCCCTGTGTGGCAGCAGAGTTTGCGTCGAACAAACATTTGGTATTTTGAAGCGCAGATTTTATGGTTTACATTCAGAACTCCTCAAGGAGGGCTTGCATGGTAACTAAGTTATCTTATGTTTCCAAGAATTTCTATGAATTAAAATGTCAAATACATTGAAGAAAAAAAAGATTTCAATATCATTCCACATAGGTTGTCACTGCATGTGCAGCGTTGCACAACTTCGCAATAACCCAGGGTGACATCTTGCCTCCCCCAGTAATTGGGCCAGCAGAAGATGTGCAGGATGACATCATTGCTCATGGAAATGGTGCTGCTTTAAGAGCACAGATTGTGAGGAATTTTTTCAATGGTCATTGAGGTATGTATTTCTAGCCCTAGGCCTAAATGAAAACATTTCAACAGATTATTGAAATATGTAAAGAGACACAGATTGATGTATAACACTATTTAATTAAATATTTAAATCATCTAACAATTAAAATACTATATTACAATACAGAAGTACAATTTTATTTATTTTAAGATATCTAACATTTCATAGTTTTATGCATATAAATATATTCATGTATCAGATAAATAGTGATATATAATTAACAATTAAATTAGCTTAACATAAATTGTATCACAGCATATAAAAATCATCTATGTCATAAAATATAATAAATATTTGCTCAGTTATTGTGTGAAATAAATATATGTAATAAATATAATACATACTGTATAAATTACCAATTAAATTAGCTAACCATCACAGCATATTATAAATTACCACTATTAGTGGTACAATGAACATTAAACTCAGCACATGAACAGTTAATTATTCTGATATTATCTTTTTGGGCTTACAGTTGGCTTCAACATCTTTTCAACAAAAGATTACAAATATGCATAACTGAACTTATGCACCAAATGTATCCGGTTTTGAGTAGCCAGCTATAGCCAGGCAGTACCGTTTAGTGGCATTTAGCATATAACAAAGGTTGTCTAACTTTGTCTAGGTTCAATTTTACAGGCCATTTTTAATGAAACTTATTGCACAAGGATCTCGAGGGTTTTGAAGTTAAAACATGAAACTCACAACAAAGATATTTTTTTCCTTACTGGGCATAGTGTTTTGCCCTTGCAATAGCAAGGATTACTTGTTCACATGACAGTACTGCATATGCCGTTACAGTGATGGAATAATAGCTGATTGCACAGAAAGCACTGCAGGCGAGCCTCCTAAATTCCCAGACACCTTCCATGCAGCAGTCATTCTTATGACTGGGACGCCTTACTGCAACAGCAGGCCTCTAAACATCCCTCACAATGTCATATGTGAGTCTGGTAAGTGGCATTTCTTTTTAAAAATTACAAGGGGGACATCTACCAAATTTATTAATTTTTATTATTATTTTATTATTTTTAAACAGACGATTCCGATTATGGGTCTTCTGGCAGAGTAACAGAGACAAGAGCTGTATCACAAGCAACAGCAGCAATGAAACCGACAGCCCCAGCAGCCCCAACAACACCCACAACTGACCCAACATCAACAGCATCAACAGCGCCAAGGGACGAGGATTAAATTTTGACGAGATTGGCCCGGTGGGCCAATCAAGCGGGGAAACACCTAAACCCCCTGCTGTCAGCACAGCAGCAATCCCCGTCATGACACCCCCCGCTACATCCCAACGCTGACCTCGATACATTATCTCACTCAGACAAATTCCGAATCAATCCCCTCGCCTGAGCCTGACTTCACGTACCCCACCTCACCCGAAAATCGCACAGCCACTGTCCTTGATAAAGAAATATCGATATTGAAGAACAATAACCCGACAGGGGGAGATACTGATTATCTTCGACCCATGATCATAGCTACTGGTTCAGCAGTGCTCGTCGTTATCGTCATCGTGACGAGCTAGACACTGTGTTGGGAAGGGTGACAGAGAAATTGCATTTGGTTCAATAAAAAATGAAAGGAGGAATTATGGCATAGACTCTATATCAATATTTAAGTATTAAAACGTGTAACATGTCATACAGTGGTTTATATATATTTGATTAGCGTGTCTGTATTAAAATAAAAAAAACTTTTTTCTTCAGCCGGACTCATACCATGGTCCCTAGACACAGAGGGTCAGCACCCTACCCCACTACGCCACCAAGGGCTGATGATGAGGCGAAATCCTTTATGCTCTATAAATAACCCAGCCACGAGGTGGCGCTGTGCTAAAGTTCTATGGCATGCTTAAAACAGGAGATTATGAAACCCCACCAGCTCCAGGTATCCCTAGCATGCCATTGACACACACTCGCCATCATTGATACATACCCTCTGTTGATACAGTGGTGGTGGATTAGGGTTTTACGTCCTGTATTTCTGCACCTGATGGGCTAATTAGGACAGGTAGGGACCATGGCAATGAGACGAAGGATGAAACAGCCATCCAACATAGGCTTGACCGGGAATTGAACCCGGGACCCAGTGGTTGGAAGCCCAGTGCGCTACCACTGAGCTAGGCCCCCACCCCCCTGTTGATACAGACTCACTATTGATACATACTTGTAATTGATACACTCGTCGTTGAGGCGTACTTGTCTTTGAGACACAGTCGTCATTTACAACACCCTTGTAATTGACACTCCCACGTCATTTGAGACATTTTACAGTTTACACCCATTTTGCACATTAATTTAAAACGACTTACACATGGTGATATTAAAAAGGCAGAGAAATTAAAATATATAGAAAATTCACTTGTTGCACTTGCTCTAACATTAAATCAGAACTACGTAATGATCAACCAGAAATTCTTTTTTCCCAGGGTGCCAACAGATGCAGTCTATTGTTGTTCTAGGCACTAGCCCCAGACGAAAGTGTCCGTCAACAATGAGAAAACACATAATCACCTAATCTTACGCAAACGACTAATTTGGGTCACAGGATTTTTGGTTCGAGACAGCATTTCGAGTCAGTCGTACTTTTCATGGTCCTCTCTTTTACGTTGACATTAACAGTTGGGTACCGCTTTGGATGCGGTTTATCGCAGTGTGTATGTTTTGCAGACAGCGGCGGGGGCATCACAGCAGACTGCAGGACCCCCCGGCAAAGGATAGTCCCCCCCAAAATTTTCAGGGGCGGAAATAGTACGCCTGAGAAGGGTCCTGATGTTTGGGACACTGTTTTGTGATTACCCGAGGATAACTGCTCTGCCTATTTCATGCGAGGACCCAGCCGGTTCCACTGTTGTTTCTTTTGATGCAGCCACTACCACCACCACCACAACAGACACCACTATGATGACCACCACCACAGCCAGCCAAAATGACGAGACCATCACAAGGACCACAGCCACCGCCACCATCATGAAGCCCTCCATAACCAGTGCCGCAGCTGCAAGAACCTCAGCATCTATCGTGGGATTTCAGCAACGAATACGACACTGATAATGATGATGACAACAATGACAATGATGACGACAAACTTAATGATCTGATCGTGGTAATTTCCTCCTCAATCTCAATTCTTGCCGTCACGGGGGTTTCGGCTGTTCTGGCCTTCCTTTTCAAGGTGTCTTTGTATTTTTTAAATACTTTTTGTTCCTTAAAAAATTTTGACATGCCCCCACAGCAATTGTATATGCACAAAACATGAGCTGTGTGAGGTAATGCGTGAGGTAATGTGGGAGGTAATGCGTGAGGCAATGCGTGAGGTGACGAGTCAGGTGAGGTGATGAGGTGATGAGGTGTGTGTGTGTGTATGTGTGTGTGATATTTTTTATGATATCGTTTGCGATGTGATTGAATGAAATGGATGTGGGTGGGTGGGTGGGTGGATTAGGGCTTTACGTCCTGTATTGTGGCACCTGATGGGCTAATTAGGACAGGCAGGGTGGGGGTGGGTGGGTGATTAGGGCTTTACGTCCTGTGTTTCTGCACTAGTTGGGCTAATTAGGACAGGCAGGGACCATGGCAATGAGACGAAGGATGAAACAGCCATCCAACTTAGGCTCGACCGGGAATCGAACCCGGGACCCAGCGGTTGGAAGCCTAGAGCGCTACCTCTGAGCTAGGCCCCCCGCCCTAGGAGGACAGGCAGGGACCATGGCAATTAGACGAAGGATGAAACAGCCATCCAACATAGGCTCAACTGGGAATTGAACCTGGGACCCAGTGGTTGGAAGCCCAGGAATGAAATGGATTGTGTATTACAGAAATATCATCTTTTCACTGGTCTGAGGCGGAGGGTCAACGAGATTGGTGAATCTGATGCAGAGAGGAGGAAAGCGATAATTGGAGTTCTTCGGGCGATCAGGAGGCGTCTAAGGAGGTCAGCCGCTGATGACAGAGTGGGTGGGTCCGAACACGGGAGACCAGTTCAGTGAAGACTTTTTTGAACTGGACTCTTTCGACGATGATGAACTTTTTGATTCTGAGAGTACAGGTGAGACATCCACAGCTGTTAATATCACTATAAACATCATTGATGATTATTATCATAATTGTTTTTTCAAAGCGGAAAAAAAAGCTGTATGGCATACAAAAATTTCACTTTTTTAATTTCTTGAATTTTCAAATTTTCTGTATTGCATACAAAGATTTCACTTTTTTTATTTCTAAAATTTTCAAATTTTTATATTCATTCAGGTTCTTATTTATGCCAGGATCCCCAACGCCGTGAGATCTGTCACTTATGACGGGGCTCAAGACTATGCCGAAGTGCATAGGGGACCCACTCTAGCTACTCTGCTCCGGGGACATATGGCTGAGAGGGAGAGAGCGAAGAATGCCTCGGGGCATGGAGAGGGGTGGATCAATGATGTTGAAGACGGCCATTATGCCAATGCGAGCGTGACAGTCCCCCCCCCCCCCCCCCCCCCCGGAGTCAGAGCTTGAGCACCTCTTTAGGACCATGATGGGTGGGTGGGTGATTAGGGTTTACGTCCTGTATTTCTGCACCAGTTGGGCTAATTAGGGCAGGTAGGGACCATGGCAATGAGACAAAGGATGAAACAGCCATCCAACATAGGCTTGACCGGGGAATTGAACCCGGGACCCAGTGGTTGGAAGCCCAGCGCGCTACCACTGAGCTGGGCCCCCACCTCAGACTTCCCGTATGAGATCTGGGGTCTGAGGCCACTTATGCAAACCAGCACCAGATCTAAATTCTGCACTCTTGAGGCCCTCCAGGTGCAATGCAGTTAGGATGTCCACTGTCCAGGGACGCACTCTGTATGTGTATGCACGATTCATCAGTGTCAACTCGGTTTATGCCTACCCAGTGCCTGTATATAAGATACAGGATGAGATTTACTAGTGACCTAATACAGGTCTTCTCGTCATTTCTTTCAATTTCACTTTTAAAGTTATAATTCAATAAGTAAGAACATGCATTGAACTTGTCTGAGTTCATATGCTCAAAACCACACCGACTAGATTGCACAGCAAATTGTATTACTTTCCCTGTGACTGAGAAGTCTTTTCCAATATGCAGTCACCTCAAACAAATCACATTTGGAGATACCATCCTCCTTAGAATCCCATCTCATGGTAGGAGGGAGCAGGACTGACACGTTCCATAGCTTGGAATTGAGACATCAGTCAGCCTTACGGTGTAGTTAGTTAGTTAGTGTTATTGTTTAACGCCTCATCAGCACCTGAGTGGGCTATGTAGAGGCTCTCTAGGGTAAGATTGATTATCTATAGTTGGTAGTAGAAACCAGAAGCATGCGTTGGATAGCTGGAGCAGCTTGTGCAATGCGCACTGTCCTGTTTTAGCCACTGGGGATAGAGGACTTCACCCCAAGTGTTCCCACCCTCGCCGTGTGGAGGCCCAGGACCTTAGAGGGCTCCATAGGGATTTGAAAATTGCAAACATATGGCCAGGTTCAATGGGGTAACGAGTTCCACTGGATTTTTTTTCTGATGAACCCTTGTCCAGTGGACCATAATAAGGATCATTGGAGTCAAAAGACACAGACGGAGACACGCCGAGATGTGCCACACGTGACGTTCTACTTTTAAGACAGATTTTTCGTAATTTTGCTGAATTAATAGTTTAGGAATAAGTTTAAATAAATTATTAACTTTAATTTGATGACTTATTTGACCATACTTGAATATGATAAATTGCTACTGAACAGTGTAGGGAGTAGTTCATACTGTTTCTCTTTTTTGCATTCACTTATTCATTCAATAAACCATTGTTGCAGGATCAAACTTATTGGTTAGCAGCTGTGGACATCGCAGCCACACAGCAGGAAATAAGATCCTGTTGAAGATTTAAGACACAATTTTAAAGATAGAAGTTTGATGAAATTCACAGATCATAAAGGCAACATCTTTTCAAATACTTAGCAGTTCTTGTTGCCACTCTGACTTGTAGGTAAGTATAAACTTTGGTCAATATAACCATTTGTCCATGTCTTTGGGGTGTTGACTTCTGGTCACTAGGTCAGCCAGATAGTCCGAAGTTATCTTAAGAATAACTCCCGCAGATTTCATGTGTTTGTTGGGAATAGAGTGAGTCATATTTCCAGTGTAACATCACCAGATCATTGGAAACATGTGAGAAGTGAAGACCATCTAGCTGACCTAGTGACCAAACGTCAACACCCCAAGGACATGGACATGGGTAAATGGTTATATGGATCCAAGTTTCTACTTACCTACAAGTCGGAGTGGCAGGAACAGCCAGCGGATTTCATCATCCGATCCAGAAGTAAAATGAGAAGATACGAGAGTGTTTATTACATCCGTTGAACTTCATCCTATTGATGTTCTAGCCGAACATTATTCTAATGGGCACAAACTGAAACGTGCCATTGCATGGTGGTTACGCCTGCGCAGGGTCCTGCTGTCCAAAGATTATTCTGCCTGTCATGAAGAATTATCTGTCGCTGACATGAAGAAGGCTGAATTAACAATCATCCGTCATGTTCAGTCTCAATCCTATAGTCAAGACCTCCGTAAACTTAATAGCTAGTCTAGTCTGTGTAGTGTTAGTCAGTTGACTGATTTTCAACCTGTGTTGAATAAAGATGGGATCTTGTGTGTCGGTGGAAGAATCAAACATGCACTCCTTGATGACAACCAGAGACATCCTGTCATATCGCCGCACAAACATCCGATTGCCATTCTGATTGTTTGTCACTTTCATGACTCAGCAGATTTGGGTAATGAATGGACTTTGAGCCTGATACGCACGAAGTACTGGATCACCAAAGCTTGTTCCCTCATCAAAAAGGTTAGACACAGTTGCGTCACTTGCAAGAGGGTGGGTGGGTGATTAGGGCTTTACATCCTGTGTTTCTGCACCAGTTGGGCTAATTAGGACAGGTAGGGACCATGGCAATGAGACGAAGGATGAAACAGCGTCACTTGCAAGAAGTTGTATGACCACCCATGCTTCCAACAGATGGCTGACTTACCAACAGAAACATTAGCTGCAAAAAGCCACCCTTCACCTATGTTGGTATCGATTGTTTCGGGCCGTTCATGGTGGTGGGTGGGTGGATTAGGGCTTTACGTCCTGTATTTCTGCACCTGATGGGCTAATTAGGACAGGCAGAGAACATGGCAATGAGACAAAGGATGAAACAGCCATCCAACTTAGGCTCGACCGGGAATCGAACCCTGGACCCAGCGGTTGGAAGCCAAGAGCGCTACCTCTGAGCTAGGCTCATGGTTAAGCTGGGGAGAGAGAGCAGAGGTGAAAAGATATGGCTGTATTTTTACATGCTTCACGACTAGAGCCATTCACATTGAAAAATTAAACAGCTTGGACACAGATTCATTCCTCAATGGTTATCGAAGATTTGAGTCCAGAAGAGGAACACCTTCGAAGATATTTTGCGAATTGTTAAGAAACTTGCAACAGCTAGACAGAAAGCGTCTCCAAACATGTGGAATCAAACATGATACACAGTGGCAATTCATGCATCTCACATCTCACAAGATGCATCTCACATGGGGGGAGTATGGGAGAGGATGATTGGTGTGGTACAGATGAAATTCTTGAGACTTTGCTTGTTGAAGTGGAATCCATAGTGAACAGCTGCCCGATAACGAAGTTCAGTGATCAGGTTGATGACATGTCTGCTTTGACTCTGAACCATTTGCTTTTGATGAGAGGTGGACCGATTTCTCCTCCTGGAACATTTACTCAGGGCGACATGTACAGATGAAGATGGTGGTGGTGGGTGGGTGGGTGATTCGGGCTTTACGCCCTGTATTTCTGCACCAGTTGGGCTAATTAGGACAGGCAGAGACCATGGCAATGAGACGAAGGATGAAACAGCCATCCAACTTAGGAATCGAACCCGGGACCTAGCGGTTGGAAGCCCAGAGCACTACCTCTGAGCTAGGCCTCCGCCCTATAAAGATGGTGGTACATCCAACATCTTTCGAACCAGTTTTGGAGCAGATGGACAAACAGCAGAATGTCAAGATTGGGGATCTAGTCCTGTTGATGGATGAGAATACTCCCAGAAGATTGTGGCCGATGGGATTGGTGACAGATGTCAATTTTGGGAGAGATTGACTGGTACAGACCGCTACAATTAAGACTAAGTCCTCAACTCTTGTTCGACCTATCACAAAACTGTTCATGCTGGAGGATCCCTAGTTAACACTTGCTCGTTTGTCACATTTTTTTGAATTGTAGTCAATGTCAATATATCTTTTAAAGTTTCTAATTCACACAAATGTATTTTAACATGTATCTCTTTGTTTTTTGTGTTTTTTAATGTATGTAATTCAAAACCTGGGGCGTATTACCTTTGCAAAGCAAATTTCGTCCACAATTTGCCATTCACTGTTAGCTGTTAGCTACACGTATGTTTCAGTTATCAGCTTTTGCTTGATTTCTGTGCACAAGGTGCGAATCATGTGAATTTCATGGTTCAATAATGTCAGTAACAGGAAGTTGCAATCTAATTGCATTATTGAGTTACACTTCCAACCAGCGGTTGGAACCCAGAGTGCTACCTCTGAGCTAGGCCCCCGCCCCTCAAGGTATATGGTATTTAAATTGCTATTATTGTTCTTTAGAGAATTTACCAATGTAAATTATTATTGATGCACATCATTTATGTATTTCTCTTATTAATTTGAGCATGATTTGTAGTAATTTGATTCTGGAGTTTTATCAATCTGTATGCTAGTGTGTGTGTGTGTGTGTGAGTTATTGTTTAACGCCTCATCAGCACCTGAGTGGGAATCTGTATGCTAGAAGTTTGTATTAAATAATTTATATCAAGTTATTGTAATTTATGCAAACTTATTAAAAAGCTATGATATTTATGTGGGTAACTATGTGAAGTTTATTGATGTTGTTTAAACTTACACTTATGTTGTTTGGGACAGGTCATTTGTCAACCCATGCCCTATGATGTCACTTCCTGTCCTTCAATCATGATGCAGTGTCTCATGTAGTGTGGGAATTTGATGTAAGTCTATTTATTATTTGCGCCTTGACTGAACTATTCATGGATATTTCTGCATTTTTTATGTTTAATTATTTAATGTTTTTTTTATAAATTTTTTTGTCTGTATTACATCGTGTCTTCTTAATTATTTTTAGATGTATCTGTTACTGTTAACACGTAACTGAGTAATAAACTTGCTTCATCAACACCGCGTCAATAGTATTATTTTGAAAGATGACATGCAGTCATCCCAATCTTATCTTGGAAAAAGTTTGATGACATTCACAGATCATTTGACAAGATCTTTTAAAACACATTTTTCTTTATATATCTTTTATAACCAGAAAGTAGATCTGACGGCTCTCATGACAGAGAAACAGACGAGTTAAGAATATGTTGAGGCCTCAGACTACTGACCTGTTTTCAATATAAAAACTAGAACTCTGTAACTGTTAACAGTTACTAGGCTTCACCAATTTGATTATGTATTAAGGTTAAGGTTAAAGTTAAGGTTAAAAGGGTTAGAGTGAAGGTTAAGGTTACACCTATGGCTAGGATTAAGATTAGCGTTGAGGTCAGGGTAAGGGCTAGGGTGGGGTTTCCATAGTTCTAGTGTACCATGATTACTCAAACCGTGTTTGAGTCAAATCGAAGTGCTTTTTATTCATGATATTAATCAATAAACACATTTCAGTATTGATAAAACGGTTGACCTTGACTTTGACCTTGATGTTTAGGTCAAAGGTCAAAATTGACAACAGATTCTGAAAGGTCACATGTGAATTGTGGGGGATCAACAATGCCTTGCATTTGTCCAAATTGAATATTTCTCATTGAAAATGACCATTTTCACTATTTCGTTACTCAGAAATTGGTTGTCCGTATTTATGAATTTGTTTAAAATCAACCAATAATGTTCGCTCAAAATCAATTACATATCAATAATGAACATGTCAATGTCTTCCAATGCAAAAACTTTCTGCTCGAAAGCTCAATTCTAAGGTATTCTTTTGATTTTTTGAAAAAAGCTCGTTTTCACATTTTGAAGGTCAAAATAACCTTGAAAATGACCTTTAAGGTCAAATTTGACAGTGGATTTGGAGGTTTTGGGTACATGTTTGGGGTAGTTTACTATAGCATGTTATAAGGGTGGGTGGGTGATTAGGGCTTTACGTCCTGTATTTCTGCACCAGTTGGGCTAATTAGGACAGGCAGAGACCATGGCAAATGAGACGAAGGATGAAACAGCCATCCAACTTAGGCTCGACCGGGACCCAGCGGTTGGAAGCCCAGAGCGCTACCTCTGAGCTAGGCCCTCACCCTTAGCATGTTATAAGCTAAAACCAATATTTCATGGTGAAATAGACATGGGTACCTATTTTTGGAAAATCATGGCAATGGACATCGCTCACATGGAACATTCAAACCATAACTGCTTGTCCAGTCTTGAATCACATAGAAATGATCATGAACAGTGTTCTAATGTGAGTTTCTTCAAATTTGTCGGGTAGATCTTAAGTTAAGAACCATTTTTGTGCAAGTAGGTCATGGGTGGGGTGATTAGGGCTTTACGTCCTGTATTTCTGCACCAATTGGGCTAATTAGGACCGGCAGAGACCATGGCAATGAGACGAAGGATGAAACAGCCATCCAACTTAGGCTCGTCCGGGAATCGAACCCGGGACCCAGCGGTTGGAAGCCCAGAGCGCTACCTCTGAGCTAGGCCTCCGCCCTGCAAGTAGGTCATTAAAAGTTTGTGCGTATCATGGCTGCGCAGATTAATTAGGACAACAAAGTTCCGATCCGGTCATTTTACAAAAGCTCGTCAGTAGATTCCATTTCTGGCCAATCTCTAGCCATAAAAGCCCTACAAATATTGATCTTAATGACATTTTGAATTTCTGATATTTTACAAGTGTCATGCCCTTATTTTAGATCAGTATAGATAAATTTAACAAAATAAAAATAAAAACTGTTTAATCATAAAAATATAAAAACTGTATTTCACCAAAGATAAGATATTTGATTGTGTGGTGATCCGCATTAAATTAATAGTTTAAATTCAATTCAATAAAAGTATGTGTTATAATATTGGTCTAACTGGAACACTGTGTTGAATCGCAGGATTTCATCCATTAATAATTCCAATGCAGAAAAAAAATTATCACTTGACCTAGATATCATGTCAATATTGCACGTGAAGGGACCAATTTGAAAATTTGTGAGTTTCATCATGCTATGTGCTATACGCATTTTAGTTAAAGAAAGTGAGTGAACTCTATTCATAACCAAGGACCAAGAAAACTTGCGGTCCGACAAAAGGTGGTGGTGGGTGGGTGGATTAGGGCTTTACGTCCTGTATTTCTGCACCAGTTGGGCTAATTAGGACAGGCAGGGACCACGATAATGAGACGAAGGATGAAACAGCCATCCAACTTAGGCTTGACCGGAAATCGAACCCGGGACCCAGCGGTTGGAAGCCCAGAGCGCTACCTCTGAGCTAGTTAGTTAGTTAGTGTTATTGTTTAACGCCTCATCAGCACCTGAGTGGGCTATGTAGAGGCTCTCTAGGGTAAGATTATCTATAGTTGGTAGTAGAAACCAGAAGCATGTAAAAAATCAATAATTGTCTGTGTTGGATAGCTGGAGCAGCTTGTGCAATGCGCACTGTCCTAGGCCCTCACACGACAAAAGGTGGTAGCAATGCCTTCGCGCTGTTCACTGGGCGAGTCTTTTGATAAATCAATGTCTGAAAGACTAAGCGATCGTTAAATTGATTATTTTTTTATTCCTTGGTTCGACCACTTTTATAGTGTTGTACATATCATGATACATGTGGGACTATAAGTAAATTTCTTCTGTTTTTAGGATTGTGTCACGCTGTGACCCCTCAGCCATGAAGGCCGGAGTCGTTAATGACAAAGAAGCTAACCTGCACCAAAAGTTGCAATCATGTTATACACCAATGAAAGTGGTAAATATTACATCTTGATAAACCATGCCATGTCTTTTTTAAATTCTGCTAATAAGAACTGTAAGGCAGTGTAGTGATGGGTACTTCGAAATGCATGGGTGCACTTGGGTGGCCTAATGCTTAAAAGCATACACCAATTCCATGCATTGGCACTATTTAACTTGACTCTACTTTCTCATTATTAGAATCCTGTGTAGTTTAATGATTAAAATTGTTGGCTGACAGCTTTGGTGCAAGTTTAATCAGTTAAAATCATGCAGTTAAGGTAGTATTGATTGGCACTAATAGCTTGTTAAACTAATTAGTCCAAATCCGGGATCTTCCAGTAGGTGACAGAAGTCTTATCAGAAGTATGATAATTCTGGACTCGGCCGTGAGCCTGTTCTGTCAATTTAATTTATTTACTAAATAAAGAACTATTGTCTACTAATTTTGTAGTACCCACAGAATGATATTTGTGGTTCCTACTCTATAATTTTCAGAATTGATCTAGTCATTCCATTATAGGTCACTAGAATCTGAACTCATAGAGCAACGATAACACTAGGGTAAATAAATTTCATACTATTTAATAAAACACTCTTTAGACTATTAATGCAATGAATACATGAAGACACAATTAAAAGGTAGATACATAAATACACATACCTCAATCACTTTGGCACATCATTCCTGGGTCATACACTTGTCATATAACCGACATTAAAGTCTAAATATTAAACTTTCCAATTCAATCTATTCTATCTCCTATCTTCTGAGTGCACAGCTCCTCCCAACTAGCTGCTCTTTCTTTCTCTCTCTGGATCCTTCTCTATGCTATCTCTCTCTCTAGTTCTAGCTCTGACTAATCCTTCCCTTTACCTGGAATATATATCTACTACCTGAACCCCCCCCCCCCCCTCTATGGCCTGCTGTAGGGTGGCATGATGAAGCTATGCCTGCTTCCTGCAGCAGCCTGCTTGGAGATTAGTGCTATTTTTAGTTTTACCCTTCTGTGTTTTACTGACCAAGGAATGAGTGGTTTCCTACAAAAATATTAACAAGCAATGCTACACATTATATATCAAATACATATAATAATTCAATTTATATAAGAACAATACATATAACGTATTAGTCATAAGACTTGTACACAAAATACAATAGATATTCATGAGTAATACAGTTCAGCCCCTGCAGTGGGGAAGATTACAAGGATAACTACATAAAAGTCACAATATTACCTTATTTAAGTTTAATTAGTACAATTCTCGCAAATTACTAGTTTAATATGCAAATACATGGCTTCATACTATCTAAAATTCTAATTAATGATTACATAACAAAAACACTTACATATTTCAATCCACAATGTCTAATAGCTATTAGAACATACATTAAAAGAACTACTTATGAAAATACAAAGAATGCCAATTTAGAGTCAAATATATCGTAATTAACATTGTATTTAATATTGATCTGTATTACTATTGAGGAGGTCGGAAGATGCTCTTCCCAGCATCATACGACATCCCCAATATTCCCCTTGGATGTTGTCATGAGTATCTAAGATCTAATGACTAACACACAATCTCCCAAAATATATATGGTGACAAAGAATAATAGATTTATAAGATAATCATGGCTTTCGATAAGTCTCAGACGGCTATGTTCACTAATTACGCTCCGAGTGCACTGATTTAGTCTATCTCTCTTTTCCCGCGCTTTTGTCTACCCTAGTCGTTGGTGGTACCTCGATCTTGAATGCACCTGCGTAAGTTCTATTTATAGACATCACCTGATGTCAGAAGTTTCTTGGAGTTGAAGAAGTTTGGAGCACGTGAAGTGTTTGACGTTGGGAAAAAGTAAAAATGTCAGCAGTGCAGTCTTTTATTTGCTTTGTGATTGTGGGTGTAGGAGTTGCTCTTGGTAAGTACATCATATAAAACAGTTTTTAGGTTCGACGGAGTGAAATCCGGGCGCTAAATCAAACTTTCTTTTTGTAGCTCTGAAGTGTCTTGCAGGACGTCAGGAGGCGCAAAATGGGGGGCCTCGTGTAGGGATACTTGAGCCGCAGACATGTTGTTGTCTTGTAGTGTATCTTGAAAGAGTTCCTTAAATAAATTTAGAAGGTTGTCAGAATTCTTCTTAACACTTTTTGTTTTGTTTTGTAGTTGGTGCGCCACGAGGTTGTGGGTCCCGTGGCAATTAGGACCATGGGATGCAGCAGCGTGTGTCCTCGCACTCGATCAAATGTCAAAGTTTTCTGCTGCGACGAGGACCTGTGTAATGTGGGGATCCATACTGGTGGTGCTACTCCAGGCTTTTTCGTGGTGGCTTGCAGTGTTGCAAGTGTGGCTTTGTTGGCTTAGATCTAGTTCTTCTATGGATATTAAGGATCGTGGGGCTTCATGGATTAAGGATTGTTGAACATCATGGATTGAGTATCTTCAAGGATCTGTCCTTTACCTGCAAATGTTGTTTTATTTGCATGGGACTGACAGGTCATTTTGCAGAATCCAAGCACAAGGATAAGGCCGCCTCTGGAACATGTCGTGGACACCACGATCTGAGACTCTTAGAACAATAGTTAAGCCAGGATTATCTCATATTTATTCAAAATTACACGGAACTTCATTTATTGAAACAAAACAGGTAATGTTTTAATATTTAGCATGTAATGTCAGAATTGTACGATATATATTTGTTTTCTTCTGACTTCATCAGGACTTAAATATCTTTGTGTCATAAAAAGGTTTAATATCAGATATTATTTCAAGTATGTAAACAAGACGTATTAAGGTTTTACAATCATCATGTGGAACCTTTTATAGTATTTTACTTGTATAATATAGTTAGAAGATTGGGTACTTTTGACTGTAATCGTAGTATACATTTGAATGTAAGTATAAGCAGTGTTTTGTCTGCTCTATTATAGTATGTGATTATATGAGTTATTGCTTTCTGATCATTGTGATTATTATTTTCTTTGAATCACTAGTCATTGTGTTGATTGCATATAGGTAGTTGCAAGGGTAATCAGGTTTTTGGTTCTTTTGACCAAGTTGATTGTATTTATGACATTCAGGTATTAATGCAGCATTAAATTCATGTCTAATTACACTTTCAGGAGAAAGTGTACTTATTGTGTATATATTTGTACAGGGACAGAGATATAAGTGATATATTTATACTAATGAATAGATTTTCTTGGTTTTTAATATATATATTCAGATTATTCAAAACAAAAGTATATACGAAAGACATGTGCATTGTTATAGTATGTAAGATACAAAAACTTGATCTGAAGGACTGTACATATACTTAGTATCAGGTTTCATTATAAAAGTATTACATTGTATTGTCTATGAGACAAAAAGTATTTTGAGGATGCTATTACATAGTGAGTGATGTAATCAGGGGAAGCATGTAAACATTTATGATGTTGAAGAATGTAAAGATTGTAATAGCCTGGTTCTAGGTGTTAGTTAGTTAGTGTTATTGTTTAACGCCTCATCAGCACCTGAGTGGGCTATGTAGAGGCTCTCTAGGGTAAGATTGATTATCTACAGTTGGTAGTAGATACCAGAAGCATGTAAAAAATCAATAATTGTCTGCGTTGGATAGCTGGAGCAGCTTGTGCAATGCGCACTGACCTGTTTTAGCCACTGGGGATAGAGGACTTCACCCCAAGTGTTTCCACCCTCGCCGCGTGGAGGCCCAGGACCTTCGAGGGCTCTGGTTCTAGGTGATGAGATGTAATGAGTGGAATTAAACGATCTTAAATTTACGTTCTTGTTCTGGTTATTATTAATTTTGAATCTACGTAAGGAGTAAATGGTTCTTAAACTGATTCAATCATAGGCGTTGCTGCTGGCTCATAATTCCTACTTGTAGATGAGTCCAATAAGGGGTATGCTATATGGTACTGATCTAAAAGCCATATCTTTGCTCTATATTGTCGCTGGGCCATCCGACGTATGGTCCACATATGTGACCAGGGGGTAGATACAGTGTCAGGAACATTAATGTACATGGCACCACATAGTAATTTGTTGGGCCCAGTACTGCCAAAGTTTATGGTCAAAGCACCTCCACATAGGGAGTTTCTATAGCCCAGTATTCTGGGTTGGAGGTTGCCTATGTACACAATTTCATTAATCATTCCATTTAGAATAGCAATGGGAAACATCAATCGTTCAGTTCCTGATACAATTTCTAACGTGAGTCTTACCTGAGGATATCCTAAATATAGTTCAGGATTCAGAGAGGGAAGTTTATAGGCAGAGAAATGAGAGTATACTTTTAACAAAATTTTTATTAGGATCCAAGAGATGATAATGAGCGCTAAGGTGCTGGCAGCTTGAATTACTATTGGTACGAATTTAAATTCACAGTTTTCATGGTTAATCTGGGCGAATGCTGGTTTAGCTTGGCTCAGGAGTCCTGCTCCTACCACAGAAGATGTTTTCTGGTGTTGTGTGAATGTGTAGCACACACATATACAACTTAGAGCCCCAACAATTGAGCAGATCAGTGATAGACCCAAGAGCCAGAAAGAGCCACCGAACCACTTGCTAGTGTCTGTGGCTTTTGGTGCATCTCTTTCCAGTATCAGAGCTTCCCTTTCAATTTGTTGTAGTAAGGCCCTTTTCAGATCTACAATATGTAAGTCTTCGTCTGATTGATCATTCTTAGTTAGATTATCGACAGTTTGAATAAGTTTGGGAATGAGCTCAACTGTATTGCTCCACATCTCAGATTCTACACTATAGGTCTCTAATTCCGCCTGTAAATCATCGATAATAGAACTTGTGAATGGGTTTTGTGGATGTTCCACGGAAACTTCTGATACTCTGATCTGCTCGCACAAATAGCCCTTTAAAAAATACGAGGATGTTAGTACATTGCATCTACATAAAAGATTCTTTGAAACTAGGGCATAGGTAAGGGAGGTGAAAGGGTCAGGCTGGT
The DNA here is from genome assembly GCA_932294295.1 of Alitta virens. Taxonomy (NCBI): domain Eukaryota; kingdom Metazoa; phylum Annelida; class Polychaeta; order Phyllodocida; family Nereididae; genus Alitta; species Alitta virens. Next base: position 10,394,310 of record OW028575.1, on the reverse strand, counting down.
TTGAGTGTTCACACCAGATCTGATGTTGTTGCTGTAAACCAAAAATGAGTAAGGAATTTTCCGATTCTAGTATCTGAGCACCCCATTGGTCAATAGATTTGATAATTAGTGGACAATGAGCATAAATTTCATCATTATTGTGTTGTTCGTATAAACTGAGAGCGCAGGAGGGAACATTTCGTCTAAGGAGAGGGAAAGTTAATGGGCAAACAGTTAGGTGGTGTGCTCGGACATTATGGCATGCATCTAGCTGTTTTTGATTTATAAGTACATAGTGAGTATCTGAGACGCCAAAGTATGTGTCAGTGATATCAATTTTGGATGCTAAATTTGATAAGTCTTTTGTTTGATTTAGAGGTACTGGAATACTCACAATATTGTAGAGGGCCATAACGGGGGTATGTCTTTTAATAACTTCTAGAGGAATTTGTACTATGGCCCCCCTCGGTGTAAGCGATACTCTGACTCTGTTATCCATATAGATCTGATTTAAGTTATTAGTAACAAACTAGTAATCGGGCTGCCATTCATTTAATTGTTCAGTGGCCATAGTGAGTGTTTTCTGCAGCACCTCACGGTCTAATAAGCCGTGTTGCAGTATCCCTCTTTGTGCATCCCTTAAGTTATTCAAAAGTTGTAAATCAGAGTAGTAAACTTCTGGCATTTGAGAGAAAGCGAGGGTAGCAAGGTCAGCTCTTAATTGTACCAGTTTTGATAACATAGGTATTGTTATTGTCTTTTTGTCCAGGTCTGAAGTGATAGATATGAAAGTGGGTGGATCAGGTTGTATATCAACACGCAAGTCTTGGAATTCTTGTTGTAAATTCTCTATACGTCGTTCCCAGTCTTTAGAAATGTTCAAGTACAAATAGAGGGAGGGGAGTTGATGTTTGCAAATTTTGCCTATGTAGTTATTGGTCATATTTGGGTTCATACAGACAGAGGTTACAGTAGGAGGGAGGTTAACAGGGGTGGAGGTCCAGTTTCGGAAAGGTATCATGAAATTCAAGGTCATCAGGTGAGGACTCCATATTTTTCACGAAGAAGGGTATCTTGAACATTTCGCTCAGACTCCACATTTACACCAAGTACAGCAGCAAACCAAACACAAGTAATGAACATTAACTTACCTGGAGTTAACGGCATAATGATGTTGTTCAATCTTGATTCTACAAATGTGAATAGCTGTAATAAAAAGAAGAGTTATTTGCGGTCGGTATCAAAGTAATCCCAATCAGAGGAATCTGGGGTACGCCGGAACAACTTTCATCGGTGTGGGGCCAGTGACTTCTTTACTGTGAAAAGAGCTATGGCATTTTCAGAGTTGGGTTCTCCCTTAAGACACACAAGAGCCGTTTCCAGCTCTCCCACGCTGCCCATGATTTCTCCCTCCCTTATAACCAGATCATATTTACTGTTGTTTACACAGGCTACATATGCCATGGTGTGTAAAAAATGTAGGTGTGTATTAGTCACGTGGGGTGTCAGTATCAGAGTTGCTCTAATGACCACAGGACTGCGTATCATGGGACAGATATTATTAGGCATTTTCACGATGATCATTCCCATTTCATGCGGTTTAAGACAAATCGTTTCATCAGCTACTACGTAATTAACAGGATATTTTATTTGCACTTCTTTGGTAGCTACTTTGATTACTGCTCGCAATTCTTGCAGAACGTCATTTCCCATCAAAATCAAATCATTGGTAAGGCCATCTGCCACAAAAAGAGGGACACTAATGTGGTTGCCTGAAAGGGTGGTAAGTTCTACTCTAATAACATGCTGAGCTAATATAGTCCCATCATCTCCTGCAAAAAAGGTCATGTCTTCTATGGGTTCTAGTGGCAAATTTGAGAGATAGGCATTTTCTAATACAGTCTGCTTGGAAATAAGTGAACGTACGGCCCCAGTGTCAATTACCACTCTAATTCTTTCCCGCTGATCTCGCCCTAAGTAACAAGTAAGACCATTAATTTCATCCATGGATAGCGTCGCTACTCTTCTAGGGGCATTAATGGAGATGTCAGGAGGAAGCAAAGTGTACCCTGTAAAATTGTTATCTTGCCCGTTCTGAACAGAGTTAATATGCGAGCAAGGAGGGGTGTTGTGATCATTGTCTAGCTCAGGTTCAGATGTTTCTTGAATAGTTGCTAGAGTGCACTTTGTTTTGGGACTCTCAGTAGGCACTTTTACTGAGCTCCCCGAGGAAAAGACTCATTTCGCTTCAGATCTTCACGCACATCTTGGGATACCACAGGGTTATTTAACCCAGCAGGCACAGCTTCACGCTCCTCCACTCTACTATTGTGAGGCCTGGAGGCTTGACGGTCTCGGTTAGCGGGGCGTTTGTTGGTGGCCATGAGGGTGGAGGGGTTGCCTGGTACGATCCATACGGGGGGTAGGAGTATGGCCCATAATGATCTGAATACCCTTGAGGTTGCGGGTAGGGACCATATGGTGCAGGGGTCCAGTAAGGGGGATATTGTGGTGGACTTTGGTATTGGAAATTCTGGGGTTGTTGTGAATAATTATGAGGTGGTCCAGGATAATTTGAGGTCCTTGATCTTTGATTAACATTAGGACAATTTCTGGCGATATGTCCGAGTTTGTGGCAGGAATAACACTCCACTTCACTAAGGGGCCTTCTTTGTACAGCTCTTCTCATATTATCACCAGTGTTAACCGACGCTGCTTGTGTGGCTAAGATGTATTTTACTTCAGGTTGCGTGTTTGTTTGGTTAATTTCCATAACATTGCTCTTACCTTTGCGCAGAGCGCCCCTAGAAGTGGTTTGACTCTGCGTTTCAAGGCCTTCACGCTCATAAGAATGGATTATCTCGGCCACCTCATCCAGGGAATCTTTGGTCTATTTCGCGAATTCTTAGCCTCACTTGAACAGGCAACAATTCAAGAACTTTATCAATCAATGTCTGTTCAGTATAGCCCAGTTTATGATTGAGCATTTTCAATCTCCCAATCGTTTCCCCCCATGACTCCCCTTCAGCCCTTTCAAGGTACCAAAATTGCTGGGAAGCTGAGGTCCTGGAGCCTACATCTATATGAAAACGGCTAAAGAACTCATCTTTTAGCAATTCTAGGGTGAGATTCTTGGGTAGATCCTGAAACCAAGACCTGGCAGCTTCTTTCAAAGACAATTTGAACAGCGCAATGGCGGTGCTCTCATAGCACTTGTCGGTGATTCCATGATATTGCAGGAAATCCTGGAAGGAATACCAGTGACCTCGGGCTGCAGCGGCCGATCCTGTACCGTTAAAGAGATTTGGAAAAAATTGAGTTAATTTTTTCTGCAAGCCCATAGCATCTATGGTGACATGAGGTTCACCATCAGAGCCACTTGACCCGTCTGAGGGGTCAGGCAGAGGTCCCACTTTCCTTACACTACTTTTAGGGGTTATTTTGTCTTTAGACCCACCCCGCGCAGTGAACAATTTCCCCACTCCCTTCGGTGTACTGGACGAGGACTTAGCCTTCTGGGGTCGAGAATTCTTGGGGGTTTCAAGTGGGGGGTCTCCCTTCCGAGAGCCTCGGAATCTTGCCCTCGCAGCATAAACATTAACAACAGGCTCAGGACTAGATCTGATAGGCCTGATAGGAGACAAGGGGAAGTCTGGATACTCCTTTTTAACATAGCTCTCAGCCCCTTTTTGACTCTGATGCTGCCATTGTTTTTCTGGTCGTAAGGACAAATGTGAAGCTAAGTCAACCATATCTTCGTCATCGTCAACAGGGTTCATTGTCTGTTCACGCCGGTGACGCAGAATAGTCGGCCCTGGTATTTCAGCTGCCTCATGCTCCGTCCAGTCTTGATCAAAAGTAGGATCTAATGGACCTGGGACTCTCAGCTGACGACCGAGGGGTTTGCCCACGTAGTCTGGAATTCCTGGCGCTACTTGAGGATTGGAGGAAGGAGGTGGGTCAGGGGGGTAGCGGGGTGTGGAAGTTGCTGGCTCCTGTCTTCCCAGCTGTTTTCTAGGGTCAATGGCAGACATAATATGTGTAAATTTACTGGTGGAATCCGCCACTGATCTTTCCAATGCCTCTAATCTTTGCCCCATTTGTTCTATCTCTATGTCGTCAGTAAATGAGATTTCAGCTTCTTCCCTATAGGCAGACTCTTTTGGTTTAACTGTGTCAAATCTTAGCATTTGTTCACTATCTTTTTCTTGATGTTCTTTAGATTTGGCATATTCTCTTCCCCTGTCACTCTCATTTGCTTGTTCTTGGGAGCTCTTATTTCCCCCTTCTACTTGATCTGCTGACATGGAAAACCAAGTCTCTATCTGTTTACGCATATCAGCAAGGTAGGATTTTGGCATACTTAACTCAGCAATCAAAAACCTATCAATTTTTTGCGCTAGCTTATACATAAATTCCTGATTAAAACTATCCAGGGATGGTCCCACATAGTAACGCATGAACAAGTCTACATCTGCTGTAGGGAAAATGGGGGATTGGCTAGGGTCATTTATCAAAATTTCCCACACATTGGACATCATTCCCAGACCTTGTTCTCGCTTGAGGAATTTAGTATTAAGAAACATGGCAAGTAACTGGGCTGCTGTCCCAGCAGAAATGTTAGTGGTAATAAAGGCAGAGGCTACTTGTCTGAAAATAGGATGTATGTATTCTAGTGACAAGCGAGACCAGTCTGCCGGCCTTTTGTAATCAAATCGCTCAGCTAGGTACACCCCAAAGTGCGAGGCAATGGCATGCTGAGACATAAATACGTTGGAACTGGTGAACAGAAATGTGTCTACACGCACGGCGGGAATGGTGGTGGGAGCCGCTGAGGGTTCTACAAACACAGGGGCGAACTGCAAAGGATCGGCTGCAGCTTGCTGGGCCCTCGTTAATCTTCCCTCCACACATCCTCTTTCGACCCAAAAAAAGGGCCGCATCTTGCTCTTAAGCAAATCCATTTTTAAATTACAAAACCGCAACTATTCAATGTACAATCTTAAACCAACATTTCAGGAAATGCATTTCCCTGTAAATAGTCAAGAAAGTTCTCTAAGGGCTACTTAGCTGTGCCTAAGAGGGACGTTTTAGGCAAGGAGAGGGAGGGGAAAAAGTCGAAGTACATTTATCTACACTCTGAGACAAGGCAATCAACCACAAGTCAGAATTAACACACTTCTACCTACTGCCCGGATTCTCCACCATATTGATTGGCACTAATAGCTCGTTAAACTAATTAGTCCAAATCCGGGATCTTCCAGTAGGTGACAGAAGTCTTATCAGAAGTTAACTACAAGTCCCCTGTCCACAGGACAGGGTTACAAGGTCCTGGATGAAAAAATATTGACTTTTTGGCTTGAGTGAGAAATAGCCTTTTAGTAAACGTTTGTCACACAACATACACTCACTGTAGCGTTAGACATACCTTTTTTCTATTGTGTCGCGCTCAGATATGGTTGATTTCTTCCAATATTAATCGATTTCTATGCCATTTTCGAATTCACATTTCGGTAAACAAAGCTTGAAGCATGGCCGCCTAGTTCCGAAAAACTCACAAGAGGGCTCTGGCGACGTTTCAACGCCCCTAGTGGCACACAGAATAGTGCTGACCAGTCCTCATTTCTGTGACTGCTGGGGGCGTTGCAATGGCGAAAGTTTAGTGAATTATTAACAGAGTTTTTGGTGCTTGTTGATGTACTTCTTGAGCATTCTACTGTCAGATTCCGAGTGGACGAAAAGCAGCCTGTATAAAGAGCTATCAGCACCGAATCGCACTGTGTGTGTGTGTGAGTTATTGTTTAACGCCTCATCAGCACCTGAGTGGGCTATGTAGAGGCTTTCTAGGTTAAGATTGATTATCTATATTTGGTAGTAGAAACCAGAAGCATATAAAAAATCAATAATTGTCTTGGTTGGATATCTAGTAAAGAGATGTTGTAAGGTAGTAGCTTGAAACAGAGGTCTTCTAATGCGTTGTAAGTGGATGCAATCTAATAAAATATGTTTGATTGTTAGGGGACACCGACAACTCTGGCATACCGGTGCCGGTTCATTGACTAAAAGGTGTAAATGTGTAAGTCTTGAATGTCCTATGAGGCATCTGTGATATATTCCTTGATCTTTGCGAGTATTGAACCTACTCGGTATTTTATTTTGAATGCAAGGTAAGATTGAATGCAACTTGTTGTTATTACATTCATTCCATTGTCTTTGCCAGCAAGACATGATAAAAAGATTTTATAGTCATTTTAAAATCAGTGTATAGAATGGTAAAATCAGTTATCTCTTTTGTAAGAGCCCTTTTTGCTGCCAGGTCTGCTTTTTCATTCCCTTCAATGCCAGCGTGTCCAGGAATCCAGCAGAATACTATGTCTTTGTATTCGTGAAGATAGAAATACTTAATCAGAACATCTAAGATCCCAGGGTTATCAAGTTGTTTATTTTGGATTGCTTGAAGAGCAGATTTGGAATCAGAACAGATAACATAACGATCTGATTCTGAGTCCTCGAAGTTCTTTAAGGCAAGGTAAATAGCTGTTAATTCTGCAGTGTATATTGAGCAGTGGTCTGGAAGACGACATTCAGCTATAACGGTTTTATAAGAAGTGACAGCACAGCCTCCTAGGATAAGACGCGGTTCAGGAAGTTGATTGTAAAGGTTATGCAAATCACTGGCTGTAAGGTGAAAGGGTGGAGGAATATATAAGGAACATATGGTTAATGTTTTATTCAGGTTCAGACGAACTGCTGTAGCCTGAAGGTTAGTGTTAAGAGCAATATGGGTATGAATGATGCCAGTTTTAACTAAAATTGATGAGCCACCAGTGGCTCTATCGTGGGCAATATTGCCATATGTATTATACATATAATAGTTTCTCAGTTTAAAACTATTTGGAGGTTTCAGAAATGTTTCCTGTAGACAGAAAACACTAGGGTTTAAGTCTTGGACCATGCAACCTATTTCATCGAAGTTGGCTCTGAAACCTCGACAGTTCCACTGAATGATACTGTCCATGAATTAGTTAAAAGAGTTTAATATTATCATAGTAAAATCTGTAGTGCATGGTATAAATTTGTATGAATATTCACTTTTTCTTCAAAGTCGCTGCCTCTTTTGGTGTTAAGATCTTTTTGGGGGCCCCACCATGCTTAGATGGTGGTCTTATGATATGGTCCTTAATTGTTCTGCATATTGTTATGGCTGAAAGTCGGGAAAACCCAGCATCACTGCCAGTAACAACAAGAAACTTTGGCCAAGGCTTAGATGTATCTGCATTATTTGAACTTTGATTTGCGTCATCTAATGATGGACGCAAACGCTTACCAAATCTGGAACCAGTAGCCAATTTTTCGACCTCAGCCTGGTTTACCATATAGGACTTCACCCCAAGTGTTTCCACCCTCGCCGCGTGGAGGCCCAGGACCTTCGAGGGCCCAAATCGCACTGATGCGCCTCTTGTGTATATTTACCACAAAAAGCATGAACTAGCAAACGTGAATTTGAAAACGCTCTTGAAAAGGATAATTCCACTGGCTTTTTCAGTGAAATATGAATACAAGTTGATAGTTAACAGAGTCGTACTCCTGTGCATCACGACGAAATAAGGTATGCTGACATGTTTATGAAGAAATATGTCGTAAATGTCAACATCAAAGAATTCCCATACAACGCGTTCCGACCCTACATCGCATCTAATGCAATGTAGGTCGGTTCTGGCTAATCAGAAGAATGATAATTCTGGACTCGGCCGAGAGCCTGATCTGTCAATTTATTTTATTTACTCAATAAAGAACTATTGTCTACTAATTTTGTAGTACCCACAGAATGATATTTGTGGTTCCTAGCAACGATAACACTAGGGTAAATAAATTTCATACTATTTAATAAAACACTCTTTAGACTATTAATGCAATGAATACATGAAGACACAATTAAAAGGTAGATACATAAATACACATACCTCAATCACTTTGGAACATCATTCCTGGGTCATACACTGGTCATATAACCGACATTAAAGTCTAAATATTAAACTTTCCAATTCAATCTATTCTATCTCCTATCTTCTGAGTGCACAGCTCCTCCAAACTGGCTGCTCTTTCTTTCTCTCTCTCTCTGGATCCTTCTCTATGCTCTCTCTCTCTCTAGTTCTAGCTCTGACTAATCCTTCCCTTTACCTGGAATATATATCTACTACCTGAACCCCCCCCCCCCCTTTATGGCCTGCTGTAGGGTGGCATGATGAAGCTATGCCTGCTTCCTGCAGCAGCCTGCTTGGAGATTAGTGCTATTTTTAGTTTTACCCTTCTGTGTTTTACTGACCAAGGAATGAGTGGTTTCCTACAAAAATATTAACAAGCAATGCTACACATTATATATCAAATTCATATAATAATTCAATTTATATAAGAACAATACATATAACGTATTAGTCATAAGACTTGTACACAAAATACAATATATATTCATGAGTAATACAGTTCAGCCCCTGCAGTGGGGAAGATTACAAGGATAACTACATAAAAGTCACAATATTACCTTATTTAAGTTTAATTAGTACAATTATCGCAAATTACTAGTTTAATATGCAAATACATGGATTCATACTATCTAAAATTCTAATTAATGATTACATAACAAAAACACTTACATATTTCAATCCACAATGTCTAATAGCTATTAGAACATACATTAAACGAACTACTTATGAAAATGTGTGTGTGTGTGTGATTTGGGCTTTACGTCCTGTATTTCTGCACCGGATGGGCTAATTAGGACAGGCAGGACTTATGAAAATACAAAGAATGCCAATTTAGAGTCAAATATATCGTAATTAACATTGTATTTAATATTGATCTGTATTACTATTGAGGAGGTCGGAAGATGCTCTTCCCAGCATCATACGACAGTAGGACGTAATAATAAATGTTATTTGTTAACAAGCTCAGAATTACACCATTCCAGGCATACCATAGGATGCGGCCGTCGACGTCAGCCCTTGCCCCCTCTTCTCTTGAGCGGTGGACGAGTTGACTTTTTGCCGGCGGCCAAGTCAGTCTTAGGCGGCAGACGAGTTGGTCTCAGGCGGCGAACGAGTAGGCTTCGGAAACGGACAAGTTGACTTTACCTGCGGACGAGTCGGTTCGGCCAGCGAACGACTTGGTAGCGGACGAGTCGTCTGACCATGCTCCCTTCCATTGTTGACATATTTCTTTGTTTGTATTGTTTAATTGCACTTCACGCCAAGGGAAGACTTTAATTCTAATTCTTTTGAACCTTTTAAATTGTTAAGACCACCTCATAATCAACAGAGCAGTTCATTAAATATACATATACATACATATGTATACAATAGTACAGTACATAATTTAAATAAGATATACTTCAACATATTCAAATAGTATAATACATTCTCTGTATCTTTCTTCAATATATCTCAGCATTAAACTTTCAAAATCATGTAATGGGGCATCCTGGTGAATGAGTGATAATTTTGTTTTCCTTTTTATTTTTTAAAGGTTTTTTGTAAATGGCTGTGAAGTGACGTAAAGAATTAGCTACAAGTCCCCTGTCCATAGGACAGGGTTACAAGGTCCTGGATGAAAAAATATTGACTTTTTTGCTTGAGTGGGAACTAGCCTTTTAGTAAACGTTTGTCACACAACATACACCCACTGTAGCGTTAGACATACCTTTTTTCTATTGTGTCGCGCTCAGATATGGTTGATTTCTTCCAATATTAATCGATTTCTGTGCCATTTTCGAATTCACTTTTCGGTAAACAAAGCTTGAAGCATGGCCGCCTAGTTCCGAAAAACTCACAAGAGGGCTCTGGCGATGTTTCAACGCCCCTAGTGGCACACAGAATAGCGCTGGAAAGTCCGTAGTTTTCTCAATTTCACAATTAGAATATTTTAATAAACTATTCCACACGATTCCACTGTTCTATGGGTCTAATGAAGCTAAATTATTAGATATTTATCTGCACCATTGCACCTGGGTGGCGCTGTGATGTCGCCGGAGCCCTCTAGTGAGTTTTAGTGTAAGTAGACATCAATAACATGGTCGATTTGTCACAGCACGATTCGTCTTCGTAAAAACTGGACGGTTCATCACTCAAAAAAAGGTCGGTTCTTCACCGGCAGTTAACATATTTTATATAATAGCAGTGACCATACACTGTGTACCGGCCAAATCAACCAATTTCGGATGACAAATCGACCAAATTCGGGTGACGAACGGACCAGTTTTCATTGGGTTCAATCAGGCAATGACGAATCGACCTGCTACCTGTGAAAGCATGAACCAAGCGAACGTGAATTTTGAAAATGCTCTTAAAAAGGATGTTTCCAGTGGCTTTTTCAGTAAAATCTGCGTGAAAGTAGTAAACGGAGTAGTAATCCTGTACATAACAACAAAATAAGGTATGCTAACGTGTTTATTGAGAAAAATGTGTCGTAATTTTGAGCGTCCATGAATTCCTATAGCAGGCGTTCCGACCCTACATCGCATCTAATGCAATGTAGGTCGGTTCTGGCTAGTAAAGAATATGAAGATGATGCCTGTCAACACTACACATCAACAAATGTATTGTCACTTAGCCCCTTGCACAATCCATTGCTGCAAGCAATGGAAAGCTTTTGACTTTTCTTCACTTTGCACACGTGGATTGCTGGAAATCATGTCACATAGGAGGACTTTGATTTTAAGAAATAGTAGCTGACTATCATCTCCCATGAGAAACCACCAGCATCAACGGAAAACAGACATTCACGGTGATCAACCCCAACCGCACTAGCTCACAGATGGCAGTGTTGATCTACCCATGTGTAGCAGTGGCAGCAATATAATTATGTGAATGAATTCTCTTTGAAACGGACCATGTACATGTACGTATAATATTTACAAAAACGTATTGAATTTTATGTTGAACATGTATGCCCATTAACCATTAAATAAAGCGACACCTCTCACATGTATTGAATGCTGTAAATTCCATTTGCTGCTATTTTATAGTACTTCATGCAGACAGAGACTTCATTTTACATAGTTTGTTAAGTCATAATTTATGCTTAAAAAAACGAGTATTTGTGCTCATACAGTCAACCTTCTACAAGTAAAATTCAAAGGCACCACCTGATATCATTCGAGTAACTGACAAACAAGATCTATAAATTGAATAAATAAACATTTAAACAAAATTTAATGTTCACGCAACTGGTTAGAGTGTGCAAATATTTGACATAAACAAATATTACTTAGCAAGGTTTACTGTATGTACATAGTATACTAATAGTGCTTGTTGGACTGACAGTCATACTCCTAAGAATGTTAAGTCTATTTTTGTAATGTTTATATTGTGGTTACTTTTCATTTAGGTCAATTTCATGTCTGAAAATAAATAGTTACTATATCATTCTGTACACTTTCAGTTTAATGTCAATAAATATACAATAATTCTGACAGTTAAAGTTGTGTTCTTGGCTAATGTGATTGTAGAAAAGCGATCGTATGAAATGCTGTTAATTTCTATTTTTAAATGCAAATAGCAAATGTGTGTTCAGGTTTTACATTTTTCATTCAATCCAATATGTTTCATCATTATCATTGTTAAAGAATGTGATGTAACACTTTTATACTTTTCTATATGATATTGTCATTTAAATTATTTTGTGTATTTCTAAAATATTTGGTTGTTAAACTAACTATTATTCTGCTGCTTATTAAAAATACCCTCATATATAACTTTATTTTATGTTGTCATCGTCATCATTGAATTTTGATTCTTCACTTCTATTCTGACCATTTCTCGAATTCTTCAATGTTGTCCTGCCGAAAATATTTGACATCAAAAGAGATTTTGTTTGATGATTACATCATATGAGTCACTGCACTAGCTGGCGGACAATCATGTTAGCTAAAACCGAAACTGAATTCCTGTAAACAGTGACTTGTAGTTTAAAAGGTCAGCATTATCTTTTCTTAATCAATGACTGTCAATGGTACACAGGACAGATGTGCAGGTATTAAGTTCACTAACTGTCAACTGGGAAGAATATTGGAATTACATGTCTAGCTTAGACAGGATAAAATAAGATAAATATTCATTGACTTTAAAACACTGCTTAAATGCACCTTTTATAGCCCAATGCACTGTAGCTTTTATTGCATCGGTTCATTTGATAGGTAAGATGTGAAAAGATTAAAGATACAATTTTTAAGTCTAGCCTAAAGATATTATATATAAATACCATTACAGCGGTTGACTTGTAAGAATAATAATACCAAAAACAATAGTCTTCACCATAGTGATGGTGAAGCCTAATGAGAAGTTGATCACTCAATGAAATGTGAATTAATGTATGACCTGTCCCAAACAACATTCTCAATTTAATGCATTTTTGTAGCTAAAAGCGATTTATAACAGCTGGGTTCAATCTTGCCCGTTGTTTCTTCCCTGGTTATAATGCAATACCTGCCATGGTAGAGTCCCAATTGCATTAAATTGCAATTTACCCTAAGTTTGCACACTTGTTGGCATGCTCTCAACACAGCTAAAGTACAATTAAAAACTGTTAAGTCAAATGGTCAAGCAACCTACAAGTGTAAGAGTTGAGTGCAGTTTTGAATATCTGACAAGTTGGGATCCAATGGGATACAATTAGCGACATTTCCCGCTACTTTTGCTGTTCTTCACCATTCTTAAGGGTGGCTGGACTTCAGCCAAGACAGTTAACCTGAAGCCAATTAACCTCAGAGCCTCAACGATGCTCCAGTTCCTTGACATAGTGGCAGGCTCAACAAAGCTCAAGCGCAATTAACACATCTACATCACATGGTCAGGCAACCATCCAACTGTAATTCATTTTCCTGAGGGTTTCTCTGTTAAATAGACTGCTCAGTATAGTCATCATATTCGCCACCAGGGTTAACTTTTGGGTTGCATTCAAGCCAACATCTGTAAATTCTGCCAAATGCCACAAAAAATAGCCATAATTTTGCTATTTTTCTTAAGAAAGAGCTGTTATTTCCAAAATCCGTCGAATAACCAGCCATCTACATGGTTAGTCGCTCAGTTCTGGTGCCCCCTTACTTTCAAAACAATCCACCATCTCACTTCTCATGACAGAGAAGTAAATGCAATGATAAAGTACCCTAGGATAAAAAATTGATGACATTCAAAGATCATTCGGACACGATCTTTTAAAATAAAAGATGACTTGCAATCATTCCAGGTATATCTAGGAAAAAGTTTGATGACATTCACAGATCATTTGACAAGGTCTTTTCACACAAATTCTTTATATATCTCCTAAAACTGGAAAAAATGTATGACATTCACAGATCATTTGGACAAGATCTTTTAAAATAAAGATGACATGCAGTCATCCCGGGTTTATCTAGGAAAAAGTTTGATGACATTCACAGATCATTTGACAAGATCTTTTAAAACTAATTTTTCTTTCATACATCTTCTATAACCGAAAACTAGACCTGACGGCTCTCATGACAGAGCAACAGATTAATTGAATGTGTCTCTTCATTCAAAGAGGAATTATAAATAGTCTCACATACTTTCCTTTGACTTTCCCAGTACTGAGAGTTTAAGTAAAGAAAGAAATCTTTGATCATGGCCGAAAACAGAATCCCATCGAATTCAAAAATTCACGGGATCTCAAACACAATGTGAGCAGTTGCTGGAAACAAGTTTTCATTTATCTAATTACCTGTGACTGCTAAAGGCAGTAAAAAAGAGACGAGTGAAGGAGAGGATCTGCGTACAGTATAGGCATACTAATCTGCTTGGCCTACCCAACACCTCTGAGGACTGGCCCATTCAGCTAGTCCCTCTGAACTATCCCAACTGCTCTGAGGCTACTAACATTGAGGAAATGTTATTCAGATATCAACCACCAGCGCTCATAGCCTCCGTTTTCAGAACTAATACATTGAGCACTGACGGACAAATTTCAGCAATTTTCTCCGGAATGGACACTTTATGCAAAATCATTTTATACAGTTCTGGGACTTGTACATTGCATTTCTGAACCAGTTGATCTATTAAAACTGATTTGCTGAATCCATTATTGCTTACAATATTATCTAATAAATTGCAACAGCAGTATTCTTAAAATAAATCTAAATATAATTGTATAATTGTGATTGTGAAGTTCAAGGATTGATCAAATCAACACCCAAAAAAAAGTACAAAAACTAAAATGTGCAAAGTAGCAAACATAAAAATAGCTTGCATTTAAATTTTGAGCAAATGATACTATACATTCAATATAGCGATATTGAATCAGATCAAACATATTTCAAAGCAGACCTTATTATACTCATAGTATATCTAATATTGCACATGATACAGATCAGATTACATAAAAATATTTATCATTCAAGTTATCACAGTAGTAGGGAATGGCTAATATATAATCTTTTTTTTTTTTTTTCTGCAGGTCCTGCCTGCCATAGACTTAAAGCAAAACATATGTTTAGTTGTCATCTCTCCCACTCCATTTGTGAATAATTGGGGTAAAAGTAAACATATCTGGATGGCCAACATGTCTTGTGGTTGGTCCGAAATCAGACTTACTCCATTGGAAAGGGGGAACCTGGTCGTATGTTGGTCCGCCACATGCTATCATCTCTAGTGACTGGAATAGCTTGAAGCTTGTAATCTGAAAAATTAATACAAAAGATTTTATTACAGAAGATTACACGGTAAATTCTGTTTGAAGTTTAATACTAATGTGACCTAAAATTACTCAAAAGCACTTTGCATATTACAGTCAAACATTGCAATCGCAAACCATCACCATGAATATGTGTTCATTATCATGGGCTTAATTTAAGGCGGATTACCTTATCACAGAAAATGAGGACAAGCAAACAGCTAATAAGGTTCATTATAACCCATATCTTTCTCTGCATAAATATACTCATTGAGAATATGCTTCATAATTAACAACAATTTAACATTGAACCAAATGTGGCCACAAAGAGGCCCAGTTTTATTCATACTACCCCGACAGCCTTTTCAATTATACTGCCTGCGCAAGACCAGAAATTTGAAGGGGTAAAAAAAAAACCCAGAATTTAACCATGTCTTTATATAGCACAAAGAAAGCATTGAGCAAAACAGAAAAATGTAGTATGAAGACAATTAACTAACCTTTGCATCAGTGCCGCCATGGTTTCTATGGCCAAGAGCACCAAAAGGATATGTTCCATTTGCTGGGTTGAGGTCACTACGTCCAGCAATGGCATTTTCACCACTGTAAGGAGGGTCACAATTGCACTTGGACAATGGGTCATGCTGGAAGTTGTTGTATCTGTAATATACAAAGTAAGTTTGTAAAATATTTAGTTTAAATCTTTTTACAGTTGCAGCGGATGATGGCGTTTTTCCTTTAGTAAACAGTTATTGGTAATAACAAACAGCTCCCAAATTAAAAGCAGCGCAGTGCACAAAGCGATGAAAAACAAAGCCTCACCTCATCATAGAGACCATTGTTGGAAGGTCATGCACCTTAGTATGGTCTCGGCGGAATATGTTTGCTCTCGCTGTGTGGTCATATGAGAACCAGTCTCCGTATTTAGCCACCATAGCAGGACCACCACTACTGTTAAAAACATCTTTGAAATACCTGAAAATATGAAAGCAGAGCATATTACAATTAATACATATCTGGCCATACAATGTGCATCAATCTTCCTTGCTCATTTTATGAAGAGCTTCAGATCAGATGTAATGAGACAGCACAACACATTGTGTGAAATATGTATATTGATGCATTATCTAGTAGTACATGTAATATAACATAAACGTCTTTTGTGACCTCTACATGTCGCTAAAATTCATTCATTTATTCAATACATGGTTACATTATACACTAAAAGACAATGCCATAAATAACACTTACGCAACATTATAACTTGGCCAGTATAACTGCTTCTTCAACAAGTCTGTCATATCATCCGAATGTACAAGTCCTCTGAAATTAACAAAGGCACATTCAATGGAATAATAATGAATTAATGATCACAAGAGTTTGGTATATGGAAAAAACAAAATCTGCAAAGACAAATCACTTCAAATGCAAGAAGTTTACTTACGGTATCTGTTCAATAATGTAGAGTAAACCTGGTTTGAGTGGACTGCCTGGGGTAAACAACTTATAATCCACTACCATCCACTGGTTATTGTATCTGAAAAGCAAGCAGACCTAAATTGTGAGGAATCTCCATCTTGATGAACATAGATTTACATTCTCCTAACTGGCAGATGCCAAATGGGGTCTCTATTCTCTATTCTTTAGTCATTTGCCTTAGTATCTAAATGAGAGTGTTATTTGCTTAAAGTCTACAATTATATTTGCCAAATTTTTTCTAAGATACTCTAAGTTAGCTTTTAAACAAGCCCAGTTTCTACTTAACAAATCACACTTGCCACCGAGAAAACATGCAGTAATTTTGTTATCTAAAGCACCATGTCAACACAAAGCTACAAGACTCTTACGTTCCACTATTGTGAGCAGCAAATATGGATGCCCATTGTTTTCCTGAGGTAGCTAATCTGTTCGCGACCATACTACGAATGCCTTCAATGACGGTGCCTTTGGGTGTGACATATTTCCACAAATCGGCATTGCCGTTGCCAATTGTGGTCTCTTGGGTAGCCTGAATAAAGCACAACAATGATACAATAAGTCATGAGATGAATACAATTTCTAACTTGGAATTTCAAGCAATCAATTTCAGTCATATGTCTACATTAAACTCACCAATCCAGATGAAACAAGATAGAAATCATCACCGGAAGTCAAAGAGCCAGGGTAAGAGCTGAAACTCATGACTTGGCCAGGTATAACGCCACTACCTGTGAGCAGAAGAAATGTGTAATTATTCTCAACTGAATGTCTAAAAATCTGCAGCTTGTGGTGGCAGTCAGTAAAACTTTCATTATCAACCATCAGATGACCAGCTTTTAGTCTGTTCAAAGTATTTCTGCTTAGTTAGTTTAATTAAAAACGGCCTGTCAAATTGAACCTAGACAAAGCTGTAATTTCTGGCTACTCAAAACCGGATCTAAAAGTACATAATTATGTTACATTACATTAATTTCTTACATTTGCCAATAATGTTTACACTTTTCTGGTGATAGATGAAAGCCGACTATTAGCTATAGAAGTGGACAGAAGCAGCTGGCTTTAGCATTTTTAGGTCACAGTCAGGTATAGGCTGCTACAGCCGTCTAGAGTCAACCGTGTTTTATGAAACTAACTGTATGTAAGAATCCTTAAAAACAACATTTGGTTCATAATACTATATCATTTCCGACACAGATGAAAGCCAATTATAGTAAAGAGCAATTTCTATGACAAGCTCTTTACTTAAAATACAAGGTCATATTTTATGATACAGCTGGAGTTGGAACTGGAATTGCATTGTTCAAAATGTACCATCGATCAGCATATTCATCTTAAGGATAAAAAAATTCATGAACAATACCTTGGGTACCATCAATGCTGAATTTGAAGTCATATTTCTTGATTATTCGCAGCATACTCTGATAGCCATTCCAGGTGACTTGTGAGACATAGAGGTCAGCGTTATTCGGGAGTAATTTGATTAAAGCAGAGCACGATCCAGATCCAACTGGGCGATCAATGTCACTCTTATGCAGGACCGTCTCCAAATCTTCCAAGTCTCCTGATACTTGCCAAAGTCTGAAAGAAACAGGATGATGTGATAGACAAATGACACCATTAAACTGACCTGATTCATGGAAACAGCAAGTTTTCAATGCATAAAATACAGTAACAAAGAATTATAATGCAAATGTAAGAGACTAATTAGACAGTCCTGGCATTGTTTTTACAAACAGTAGACAATTTTGCAACACCACTGATACTGCAGATGGACAATACAGATATAACTTAGCAATCTCAAACAGTACAGTATTTAGAACTTTAACGACTTACACCATCATCCCAAAAACATCCTCTACTTCATAAGACGGCTTCCTGACCTTTCCATTGAATCCATCCTGAAGACCATTCATCTGGATAATGAACAGCCCAACCTGGAATTTTAAAAATTTTGACAAATTATTTATGTTAGAAAACATTTACATGATAATGGTGCATCGTAAATTTGCTGTGATCCACACTTTCTGGTGATTTGGTGTTTAGTCACATTCAACATAACTTTATGCTACCCATCTTCTTTTAATAAACAACTCCTTCTTTCTGTCTCTCATGGCTAAGCAACAGGTGATCATGGCGAACTGTGGATCACGGTAAATTGACAACACACTCTAGTGCAAAAAAATTCCATTTGCAGTAGTTTTAATGATAAGGTTTTGTCACTCCCTTTACAGCTGGATTGTCACACAATATGACAGTGGCCAAAATCAGTTGCATTCAATTCATTTTCATCTTAATACTGATTACCTGTCATCCAGAGCCTTGCTAGGTTCACCATTTCTTTTATAAACTAGATTAAGTCTCTCTCGCATTGAATTTTCATGCCATGAAAAATCCATGTTTGCTTACATTACATAAATGGAGTACAGTCAACTCGCCCAAAAATTTCTCGCCCAATTTTTTTTCGCCACAAAACCAACTCGCCCAATGATAACTCGCTCATCATATATTTTTTTATATAAAGACTTTACTTGTTATGGTTAATAATAGACGCACCTAGCTTTTATTATTATGACAAGGTAATTTATTCCATCATCGCGCATGTATGCGTACATGTAAACGGCTGTTCCATACTGAAAAACTTAGAAAATGTTAATCCTATATTAAATGACTAAATAAAAATATATATAATGAAAGTTGTGTTGTGAAGGGTTATCAGGCCTGCAGCTATTAAGACAGATGGGGGGGGGGGGGGGGGATATATGTGTCACTGCTATTCTAATATTTTTAATCACAGGCCTAAATTTACTGTTTACTTTAGATCATGGAGTCATAAGCACTCCAGTGTCAGATCAGGCATACCCATGGGGTACATGAAGTCATTTAAATTGTTGACAATACTATATAGGCATGTTGATGTGCATTCTGTTAACTGAAATTCTTTAAAATAGCAGGAGGTGTGAAATCATGGCCATACACAGCTTGGATCTTTGGTTTATCCAAGCACACAGCAACGCTGTTATGACTTCAGCATGATGTCACCATGAGCTTTGTTACATTCCTTTTGAAATGCAGCATGAAATATATGCAAGCACAAAAAACGGACATGACACTCGCAGATTAAAATTGAAGAGTGATTCTACATAATACACAATGATAATAACAGTGCAATGCTCAATCAAATGCTTTCAGATGTAACTACAGGGTAGAATAAATTAGTGTGTATGTACGGAGGCAATTGCAATTGACTAATGACAATTAACCTTTGTGAAAGACTTCTTTACATTTGGCTAATTGAATTGATCTATATTATTACATACATTTACATATTGTAAATGTTCTTTTTAATTTTGAATTGCATAGCAAGCACACAATATTAAACCTGTAATCCAGGTATGTACAGAGGCAATTGCAATTGACCAATGACAATTAACCTTTGTGAAGGACTTCTTTACATTTGGCTAATTGAATTGATCTATATTGATAACGTAAATAATATTTACAATATGTAGATGCCTATCTACAGATAGCTGTTTCAGCTCTATAGACATCTTTTATTAATAAGCTATAGACACACATATAAATATATGTTTATGTATGGGCTATTAGCTCTTGCATTGATAATATACAATGGTGTAAATGCATAAAATGTAGTGGACTCCCAAGTCTTATCATCTCATCATTATGTCTGCCTTTGACAGCTGGCCATATAAACTGAGTAAGCTTCAGGTTCAGTGGCATTGGGACATAGAAAAAAAAGAAGATGCATAGTTATAAATACACAAAATGTGATTTCAAAGCAATGTCAAGGGCGAGTTTTGTATTGGGCGAGTGGCTTTGTGGCAAGTTAAATATGGGCGAGAAATTTTTGGGCGAGTTGACTGGCCCCCACATAAATACATATATGGCCAATGAAAGCAAGGCACAAATGAACGTCATGAGCATCATTAGCGTGGCTTCGTATTACTTTTGTTACACACCTCCTTCAATTTTCGTCCGATTTTCCAAATGCACAAGTTTATTATATATAGGAAAATGTGCAAGTATTTTGCTTATGACATAAATTAAAACAGTTGTAACCTTAAATTTGAGGAAAAATGACTTTGAAATTGTGAATCGTCAATGCTCTACAGTACACTCCAATGCATAATTAGCTAAAATGTAAACAAAGTCGATGTGGTAAATTCCCCTGATATTTATTAATTTAGTACGCTCTAGACAATGTGGGTTCTTGAATTCATCAGTTTGAAGCGTTTTCTTTATTTGGATAGCTTTTTCATTGGTAAAAAAAAAGTTTGAAAATTCAGCTTTAAGGATCTTAGCTCAATTCTAGACCAAAAATGTTCCCTAATTGGGATCTTAAGTTGATTTGGATATCACATCTACCGGCAAGTATGTAAGATTCTGACTCCTCCATCTCCGTCATGTGTTCATTTCTCTTGAATGTCTGAATACACTGTCCTATCCAAATAAATAGTAAATATTTCTACTATAACCCCCCAAGTATTCAGTTAGCAACTTAGCATTACCTGATGCCAATACGGATCATTTTTGTTGGCCTTGATCTGAGCAGCAACCCAGTCAAAATTTGTCCTGAGGTAATCTTTCAGACGTTTGCAGTACGCAGTCAGTGGCTCGGCACAATACCCATCCACTGTGTTGTACCAGTGCATTTTAAGAAGATCCCGGGTGACGGTTCCTTCTGCAAGACCAGCAGCATACGCTTGCGTAGCATCGTCAACAGTGTTGTCTGTATAGACTTCCAAATATGACCATCTGCAAATCATGACAGTATACATAAAACTATTTTCCATAGCAATATACAATTAACTTAGTCATAAACATGACATTGCATGTATACAATGTGTTATCATTAATCATACTCCCATTTGACTGTTTTCCTATTGTTCTGAATCTGAGCAGGCAATAACCAACAAATATGTTAGTTTACTCCCTCCTGAGAGGCTGAGTGCAAACTGAACTTATTTTGCGTAATAAAGGCAGTGTAGACTTAAACATCAGGGACTTAAAAAGAGCACAGAGATAACCAGGATTAAAAAATACAAAGTTAAATATTACCAATTCCCTTTTTTTTTCTGGTCTCTCCCTCTATTTTTTTAAGAATTAAACCATATATATATATATATCAGACAATAGGCCTACAAATTGAGTTTGTGAGCTGGCTGACACTGTGACAGTAAATGGGTCTTACTCTTAATTAAATTATAACAAAATAAATGTTAGTTAACTGGGATATATCTAATATAATGCACAACTATATTGACAAATACTACAATGTAATAGTGACTGTCCAGCCTTTAACTGTTAATGGAAAGTATGAACTTGAAAATTAACAATGTTTCATAACCCTCAAATGACTGATCAGTGATCACATGATTGATTACAAGTGCAAGTGCTCACAAAGTTGAGTTGATATCATTCTTGAAAGTCGTCCAAGCAATGCTTTGTTCTGACTTCACGGCTGCAAACTCAAGACTATCGGCATCTCTGTTGTAGTTTACAGCAAGAAAGCTGTCTTTGACACCTTCACTTGTTGCAAAAACAACGATAAACATAAACAGAGCAAACGTCCGTGCGTCCATCATCCTCCTTTCCACTCGTTTACTCGTTTGCGCAACGGTTCGCTAGAGGGAGTCCAAGGCAGTGGTGGCGCTGCGAGCGCTTCCATTGCCTCTGATACTGTTGATTATAGACTTGATGTAACAGGGACTTAAAAGAGCTGATAAAAGATAGCAGGATTTTAGTATACACAAGTTTAATATTACCAATTCCCTTTTTTTCTGGTCTCTCCCCCTCCTTTTTTTAAGAATTAAACCGTATATATATATATATTATATATATATCAGACAAAAGGCCTACAAATTGAGTTTGTGAACTGGCTGACAGTAAATGGGTCTTAACAATCCGCCAGCCAAAGGTCAGCATTCTGGATACACAAATAAATCCAGAGACCCAAGTGCATTGAACACAACTGGACACACTGCAAGATAATTCTGCTGAATTTTTTACACAATCAATTACCTTTGGCTATCATACAAATCACTCAAAGCTCATAACTTTCTGCATTAATATAAGATATTATCCTTACAAGACCTTAAAAAATATTTTTATGCTATCATATATATATATTCCAGAAATGTTTAGGTAATAGCTATGAATAACGTATGATACCAAAAGCTACCAAAATATCCACTTCTTATTAGCCAGCTGGCCCCATAACTCATTCAAATAGTTTCACAAATTCACAATCACATCAAAACATTTTTTTATTACATACAAAACACTACATAGCTGGACAGGCATAAACATAGATAAATAACTAATCTGTAAGTTATATATTTATTTGCATCACAGATATACACAGCTAAAACACTGTCAGTTCAACAAGATAAAATAATGTCATCACATAACTTAATTTTCAAGTAATCTCCATGATTAAATTCAGAAAAATTTAATAAACCTGTTATCAATAACTGATATGGCGAGTAATGAGATCTTTCAGTAAATCTAGACACATGCTATTGTCCGAGTTGAACACTTGCACAATACAAGCCACGCGTTGCCATATTGGCATTTCACCAAAAATAATAAAGCCTATACAATTCTCAGCCAGTTTTCTACAGTTATAAAGCAGAGCAAATTGACAGCTTTGCAGGACATTTTCTGGAGTGAGGTAGCGAGTAGTTATGTGGTCCGCAATAAGATTCTGCAAGGACTGTAGCATGAAGCGGTCAGCCAGTCCTAAAAGTTCAATAAGAATATCCAAATTTGACTCGAGTTTGACTGTACTTTCAGTACAAATAGCATCACTGGCATTTCTAGCAACAGCTATTTTTGAACTGTCATTATGTTCACTAGATTCATTGACTTTCCGTGAAACAATCACATTTGACAATTCAGTTGCCATCCGTTTTCTCTGTGGTTGCGCGATATCTTTTTCATCACCTTTGCTGTGAGACTCTTCAATTTCCAACCCAATGATGTGAAGATAATTTATCAATATCTGGAATGAAGACTCTGAAGCATCACTAATGTCAATCACATGAAGATTACTTTCCGAATAATGACCATGCAACATGGCTGCGAACACCTCAGATCCTGCTGCAAGAGTTCCTCTGTGTCCGTGTACAATCTTGCCATCCTCTAGTTTGAAACAGACATCGTGACCTGTCCTTTTGTTACGAGTCAGGACATCTGTCAAGGTCTGCACGTATTGACTTTTTGAGTCATCTTTTACATCCTTCTTTGGTGATGTTTCTCGGATTTCTTTGGCAAGTTGCAGCAGACTCAACAAACCCTTGGTTTGGATCACTATGTCACTGGATGACGCTGCTTGGAACAGCCACTTCAGACCATCTAGGGAAAGATACATTTTCTTTCTCTGTTCTTTGCTTCTGAAACAGGCATTAAAATTCTATCAGAAAAGAGATTAATATAAATACAGTTGAACTCTTTCATATATTGGGGTCCTAACTAACTTTGATTTATCATGTTTATATAACTATCTCTTATCCCCACTGAAATTAGCTTCACAATTTTGAGCATTCACCATCAACAGTATGAGCTGAGTTGTTTATATATATTGCAATTCTAGATACTGTTATCTCATGCATCAAGACGTTATATTATGATACCCAAGTCCCTCCTTACCTGCAGATATAAGCTAGGGAGATGGCACACTGGTGACGATGCTTTACACTTTTCTTCATAAGAATATGAGCCAAGACTCCGCGACCAAACTGTGATTCAGTCACAAGAGTCAGGCAATTCAGTAATTGATCCTTATGCTGTTTCATGACATCTAAATTAGAGGATTGCTCCGATTTGGCATCTGATGATGAGGTTTGAGTTTCAGTGTTGTCTTCTTTGCTGGTTTCTGGAGTTTCTCCTCCGACAGTAAAGCTTACTTTTCGACTTGCAGAGCTCTCCTTGTCGCCCTCGCTGATTTCTTTCTTTTCCAATGTAACTTCAGACTTGTCATAATACGAGTTGTTTCTGAGTTCACTCAGTTGATAAGATATGTGAAATGGGATTGTCATTTCCACTAAAGCCTCAAAACATAGAGGATTTTTAACGAGGCGCATGAGAATTCTTTCAGCTCTAGGAAGAGGCTTCGAGACTTTTCTCATATAATCCAGCAAACACATCCAAACGCGGATGGTGATCAAATACTTTTTCGGATTATCCAAGTATGAGAATCTTGATAGTATGATAAGTATGTTGTGCTCAGTTATTTTTCTTGGGTCCTTAGCAAACTGCAATCTTTCTTTCTTATAATCACTGGCGGATTCTGGTGTTTCAGGCATTTCTGAGATCATCTTATTTAAATCGACACTTGAGGAAGAACTAGTCTCTACAGCTCTCAGGATGTTAAATTTAGTACCAGGTGCTTCATTAGGCTTTGTCTTTTTGTTGGAGGACTCTCTCCGGTTGACAAGTTTACGTTTAATTTCCACTGCTTTGCTTTCAACACAATTCACCTCCGCAAACATTTGTAAACTTTCCAGGGGCGCCCCAGTGGCTTCAAATGTTGGCACCACAGCAGGCTCTCTTGACGTGGATGGAACAGCAGTATCCATGGCATCAGTGCGATGATCAGTCTCTGGTTCCTTAGGACCGACTTTAGTATCAGACGATTCTTCTTCGTCCGATGAGTACTCAAGGGCACATTCGTTCAATGCCGGGGTACACCACCACGACCCCTGATCCTTAAGCGGTGACCCATCGGGGGACGTTGAACGAGCAGGGGACTGGTGTGCAATTGTTGGGGACCACTGTGGAGATGGTGCTGGTGACAGAAGGCCATACATAGATGGTGAATCTGCCATGTATGCTTGATGCAAAGGACTGCTATTGGGTGAATGAACCGGACTGAAGGGCTGTAAGGAGTCTCTGCTGGTAGGACTGTGAACAGGACTGTGGATGGGACTGTGAACAGGACTGTGTTCAGGACTGTGTTCAGGTGACCAGTCCTCAGAACCAGTGCTTAATGGACTGTATGGCCCAGACCTGGTAGGAGACAAAGATGGCACTACCATTTCTGGAGAGTTGGCCCAATAATGTGCGGAATCATGAATATTTGTTGGTGTTGGTCCACTGTAATGATCCTCAAATTTCCACTCCGCAACTTCTTTGTATGTTGGGCTGTCCATACTGTATTTGACAGGTTTTGTGGATTGTGAAAGAATAGGCTCACTGTGTGACTCTTTCAGGGTACAAGTTGACTTCCTCACAGAAGTATCCCTATCACTGTCCTTGCTCTCTTTCCCTGCAGCGTCACTCTCAGTGTTCAATTCTTCCACAGACTCCTCTTTTGTTCCCAGGTCCTCTTTTTGCCTTATGTTTTGTGTTGATTCTTTGGAGTGAGCCACCTCTATTCCGGGTGACTTTCCTCCTCCTTTCTCAAATGCCACTGATGATTTCATTGCACCTGAGCCAGCTGTAATTGAATCTGTCTCAACTTCATCCATTGGATTATCAATGACGTGGTCTTTAGAGTCAGTCACTATTTCACAGTTTTTCTTAGATTGGCTGACTTCTTCTGGCGAAGTTAATATGGCATTTTCATCTTTAAAATCTTTGTGAATGTCAGTTTCATCAGATAAAACTGTTTCATAGATTTTCCTGTTTTTGCAAAAGTCCTTGGCCTCTTGAATCTCTGGTCCCAATTTGGCAACTCGCCGAAGATGCTGAATTAATTTCTTGATAAGTCCGTTACCGCAGAGTATCTCCAGACTGGCCTCATCATAGAGAAAGCACACCAATGAACTGATGACCCTATTATGAATAAGGTTGAACTTATCATCGCCTAAAACTTCTATGAGCAGATCCAATCCTTGCTGACTTCGTATTCGGAATCTGTTCACAGAATCGTGACAACAAAGACAAATGGCATTTGCCATTGAGAGTCTTTTACTTTTCGACAAGTCTGTATTATTAATACCATCCATGAAATACTTGATACCCCCAGCTCCACCAATGGCAGGTCTCAGTTCTTCGCTTTTTGTGTAATTCATTATCAGGTTCTCAGCTGCTGCAGAAATAGTTGGGTTTGTGTGCGTCGTTAATTTGATTAATGACGCAGGAGCTTCTGAAGAGATTAGTTGTCTAGCTATGCTGCTGTTAATCCTGTGAAAAAAAAGTAATCTATATAAGGAATAATTAATGACCTTTATTAGGCCTAAATATCTCTACATATTCCCAAACTCTGTTGCACTTAAAACCTGCAAGCATTATGGCATTATCATGGCCAATAATTTTCCACCGGAACAAGAATTAACATTTCCTAAGATGTTTCAATATTTATATCCCATTGAATGCATTAACAATTTATACTCACGTTTTTGTAAGCTCCGTTATTCCTTTCATTCCTGCAGTGATGATAGCCTGGTCCTCAGATTTCAAAAGATCGCCAAGAGGTTTGATTCCTTCAGAAGCCACAACAGCCTTCTGGTGCTGTGCCGTATCACCTAGCAGTCTGCAATAAAAAAAAAAGTTATGAAACTGTATTTGACTATAGTTTTATGATTACTTCCTTTTATTTACATCAGATTTGCATTATTCAGGCTGCAGTAAAACCTCCGTTTATCATGTTCCTTTGTAATGAATTCAGATGTTACAATGTGATATGTAAGTATTACTAGTACATCAATCATTATGGGGTACTGGTATTACTTAAATGACCGTCACAAACTGTTTGGCAATCACAATTAAATTAACAAGTCATTAACACACATTACCTGATAGTCCTAGCGAATGTCAGTTTTGTGTCGGACTCAGAAGCCTTTGTGAAGAGTTCTACGATGAACAGGAGCAGGTCATCCTGCTGGTGAACTGAATCACAACATTCTGCATCAAGAGACAAATTTCCCAATGTTCTGCAAGCTCTGTTCTGAATACTTTCTACCTCAGTGGTTGTCAGCACCTCACCTGTAAAGAATCAACAGGTATTTATGTTACACTTGGGAATTTAAGATTGAAGTGTTGGTCAAGCTGTATTTAAATTAATTAATCAAAATTAAAAATTTTAATTTAAGTGATGACAAGCATTTAGTTTTCTCAAGACAAAATTAGGTTCCAAGACAAAATTTAGGATAAAATTCATATACACTGTATATACTTACATATTATGGGTATTCCATCCTTCCATAAAACCTAAATAAAAGTTGTTGTTTTTTTTTAAATTTAGTAAATAATTTTTAATTCTATGTTATAATTATATTTATTACATATGTAATGAGATTTGCAAATTGAAATTTTTCTGAAATATTCAATAAAAGATATGCTTACCTCTTTTCTGCACTTGGCATCCATACAGCAATTGCCAAGGATACTAAGTGCCACATCTTTCATATTTTTGCCAGTCTCATGATTTTCCAACAAGCTCAGTAACTTCGATATTCCTCCATTTTGACGAAATGTTGACACCCTGGCGTCATCCTTTGTAAACTTCTTTCTGATTGCAACCAAAGCATCAAACTGGTACTTGCTGCCGGGTGTTGACAGATGGGTTAAGGCTGACTGAACTGAGTTGAATCTGAAGCAGACAGTATATTGTGAATTGAATCAGTCGCGGCCACCCAGGAAAGGTACTATACTATGTATAGTGCATATGAGGCCTGGAGCAACTGTCAGGCAAGGGGTTAAAAATAAATTGATACTATATAGCACAGACACCCATTAACAAGGGGGAAGGGGGCAATTAAGCTAGCCTCTTGTGGAGAAAGGTGATTGCCCCCCCCCCCCCTCCATGGGAATGAGTGCCGCCACTACAAATTAACTTAATTATTTTTAAATACATGCACAAACATTATTCAAGCAGCTATCCTAAGTACATATAAGCTTATATAAGTTTCAGTCTTTCATCTATCACCAAAAAGAAGAAGAAAAGTTAATTACAATTTGATTATAATCAATATATATAATATATGATTTAAATGAATATCTGGGCACAAAATTTAAAACTTTAAATTTGTATCCGTCATGGCATGCAATGGTGTGAATAGTTGCTGAGGAGCTTAATTCTATTTGCAAGCATGGTTGCTAGGAGAGACATGTGACACACAGGCACAGTTGCTATGGTGCCACAGGACCTACATCCATTCAGCCTCTTTCTGGTTTTGAATTTAATTTATAACGATACACATTTAGCAGTTTAGGTTTAAGAAGGAAACCGGACCTTAGCAGCTTAGCTCCTTGAAGAAATACATGTAGAAGGTCTTGGCGAAGCAGGAAGAATGGAGCAAGAATATCCAGGGAGAAGATAGCACCTGAAGTTTTGACCAGAACAAAACCAAGATGGCCACCACTATTAAATAATATATAAGATATGTATATTTATATATCATACTATACCTGTCTGTTGATATTGAGGATTTACCATTGCCCTTTTCTTTGCTACTGCTTGGTTTTTGTTTCTTTTGCTCCATTGTTTTTTCATCTGGGTTTTATCTAAAAATTTGGATATATATAAAATTGTATTTCAGTTTTTAAATAGTAATAATCACTATTTTTGACAAAAGTTTGTGTTAGTACACAATAAGAATAACAATTTTATATAGTAGCAGGGTTTGAGGCAGCAGCCCCCGAGAAAAACAAAATGTAAACCGTAATAAGCTGCGTCCTTGCCTTGAAGCCGCCGTTTGTTTGTGACGTCAAATATTGCATTCAAGCATTTGAGGTCATTGGCCATGGCCTGGCAATGGGACATGCTAAATATGGTCTTTAAATTTGGGTCCGCTATACTGCACTTTTTCCAAACATCCATATTTTTAGCTCAGAACTGAGCTTTATAATCCGCTGACTCGGCGCTGAGGGGCTTCTGCATGCAGTGACATGCTGTTAATGGTCTTTTTCGCGCCAGTTTTCAAAGTGGGCGGAGCTTTTGCACACGTTACCAAAACGCAATGCATCCTGGAACCTTCCTCAGCCAACGCTCACTGCACAAGACGCAATCATGGCGGACCAACGTAAGTTGCATGATCTCATGTTGTTGTGCATTTTGCCGACAATCTGGGGGTTTAAGTACTACTATATCACTTTAACCTTGTAGATAAATATGTGAGGATAGTTTAGCACGTATGCAGACTAATGAATTTGTGTTTTTACATTTGAATTTCCGTGATAGGTTCACGTGTTTGGCATTGTTTAAATAGGTCGCCATTTTGTGTAATGCCAACTCAAAAATTGTCAGAATTTGCGTGTAATTTACGCTCTTATACTAGCTGTAACAAGTTCATAACATGTTCAGAAATTGTCTTGAGTGTGCAGAGAAAAGTAAGACTCACCTTAGAGGTTAGCACGATGCTTACTTGCTGAGTTCTTCTCATTTACTGAACGTTGGTGCAGTGCTATCGATCTGCCAGCCTCGGTCTGATCACGTGACCATCATGTGCGTGACTCCGGCATTGTTACGAACTTCCTATCTCTAGAGTTTTGTCTTCAGTTTTGCATTCAAGACCCATTAAAATTAAATTGGTGTAGTTCGATTGACATTGGGGCCAAACAAAGCTTTACAAATATTACAATTTCAGTGGGCAAGTGTATTCATTTCTAGCCAAGCAAGCATTGCCCTTATTTTCGTCCGAATTAGGGCAATGCAGCAGCCTTTATTTTTTGTGTGGATTATGCGTGCACGCGGTTTCACAGCCTTCTTGCATATCTGAATCTCTGACAAATAATGTGTGCACACACTATTAATAACGTCAAAGATGCTTGTTTGAATAACCGTAGAAATGGCTTTTGTGTGTGGCTTCATAATAGTAGGTCTGCGACCTCACATTATGCCTGAAATTTGGTGGTTTTTGTCGAATATGATAAAATTCCACGACTTGATATGGATTATATAAAGTCTCGTTCAAAAATCCTTTATGCCCACATGAGTAGCTCATGGTCGCAGGGCTACTATCCGACCGATTGAAAAAAGACAATTGGAGACAATGGCACAGTGGTCTTCAGTATTCTTCTGAAAGAGTAAATGTTCTGATGTTGGTTCTGTTTCAGAGCACAGTTATGGTGGAGCAGCTGTAGCACCAACTCCACAAGGGTAAGTATTTGTTCACATATAAATCATTGTTGAACTTCCAAATGTTGGCTGTTGGACCATTGTTGAGCATTATCCTAGATTCCAGCGGTATTTTTCAAATTTTTCTGATTTGTGTTTCAGTGGTGGTGGCTACTCATACTCTGGCTATGGCCAAGTAGATGCATCTGGTGCATATTCTCAGCCAGGTTATGGTCAGCAACCAGCCCCACAGGTGAGTGTTGAAATAGGGGAAAAGTCACAACGAACGTCAGCCACACACAAGAATGGCCACAGTGTGTATAATGAGTCACTAAATTAGAAAACCTTTTCAATCATATGCAAACAGACACGAATGAGATGATGACTTGTGTTTCGAAGGGTTTTGATGCTTGATTTGGATTTTCAGCAGAGTCAAGGGTATAGTGGTTACGACCAGTCTCAGTACTCCCAACAAGCTCAGGGCTCAAATGGAGCTGCTCAGAATACCTCATACAGTGGACAACAGAGTTATGACCAGTCTAGTTACGGACAGCAGAGCCAGTCTGGAGGTTATGGCCAGCAAGGTAAGATGACTAGTACATCCGAAATAGCAACCAATCATGATGAGATTAAAGTTACAACATGTAGATTTGAAGGTGGCTTTTTAACTTTCACTTCTATGAATAATAATTAGTTAATGCTGTGCAAGCTGCAGTATTAAGTTAAAAGCTGAGGTGTGTGATACAAGCTGATGATTGAGACTTGGTTGTATCATGTAGTGAGTTATATTTTACAAAGGTCAACTCGAATATTGAGTGTATTTGACTATTTGTTAAATATATTGTATGTAATACTTTCTCAGTGTTATTGGCATTAGGGTGTCAGGTTCTTCATGCATGGTTATGGATACGCAATCATGTACAGTACATATACTGTGTAGTGTTAAAAAATGTAAATAAGTGATGATGATTTGTCAGGGTTTGCTGCTAGAAATGTGTAAGAAGATAACCATAACATTGAACACCTCATTCATGTAGTTGAAATGCTTAATATCAAAACAGTGTTACTATGAACACTCTTCTTCAGGATGTTGTAGAATGACATAAACACAAATGTGCAAGTGAACACTTGGTTTATGGTTAAGCTTCATCAGTCTTTTACTGTTCAAGGGGAGTTGTTCTTGAGTCATATTTCATTGTGCTTATGGTGGCTGACTTTGTACTTGCCTACTGTAGCCTGCATAATCAGTACAGGGTAATTGATGTCTAGTTAGAGGGCTATTAGAACTTGCAAATATTGTGAAAATTTTACTTTTTGAAGTGCAAATTCAGAACTATGATGTTATGGCAAATGAGATGATTACACTTTACCGAATAATGTTACAAATGTAAAGGCTAAAACCAGTTTTCAATCTGTTGTGCCGAATATTAGCAGGATTACTGAATTGCTTAGTCAATGTTGTGGTGTCAAGTTCCTTAATTAGGTCATTGGTGTGTGAAATGTGTAACTACTCTCTTTGTACACTGAATGAGCAGGGTAACTTGTTAAGTTCTAGATGTGACTGTTGAATTTATAACTGTCACTAACTGAATTATGTACAGTAACCGATCACAATATACACTGTAGTTAGTAGCCAGGTGTTTATGCATTGCATGGTTGAGGCCACCAGGGTGAGACGGGCAATAATTGTGGAAGAGGTACTGGCGCATGGTTAAGGCCTTTGGAATCTAGTAATTTGCGTATCTCAGTCCAAGGCCTACTTTCTTTCAGGGCAGCAATATGGAGCTCAGCAAGCAAACTACAGTCAGCCTCAGCCAACAGCACAACCCTCGTACAGCGACCAGAACCAATCTGCTGCACCTCAGCAGGGAGGGTATGGACAGCCGCAAGGTATGTGAAGATACACACCTAGAAGACAACCGGGAC
Organism: Alitta virens; assembly: GCA_932294295.1. Lineage (NCBI taxonomy): Eukaryota > Metazoa > Annelida > Polychaeta > Phyllodocida > Nereididae > Alitta > Alitta virens. The sequence continues at coordinate 10,362,227 of OW028575.1, read as the reverse complement.
CGTTACGACTTTCTATTGTTTGCATTACAGCCTTCAGTATCGACAACCAGAGTCACTCATTGTTAGAGCAGCCAGTTGGTTAATAGTGAATGATACCAGCAATGTCTCAACTTTGTTTCTTGTTATGGCAAATGAGTTCTAGGCTAGAGATTGTTGTCACGATAAGGGTTGTATGTGATTGTGGAATTTAGTGATCTGGACTGCAAACTGATTAGTCAATTGCATCTTGTAGGAGGTTACGGACAGTCCCAGCCACAGCAGGCATCTGCTTACGGTCAGCAGCAAGCCCCTCCGAGCTACGGCCAACAGCAGTCGGGAGGATACGGCGGTCAACAGCAAGGAGCAGGTGGATATGGCAGCCAGCAGCAGGGAGGATACGGAGGCCAGTCTCAGGGTGGATACAATGCACCCAGTGGAGGGGGTGGATACGGCCAGCAAGGAGGATATGGTGGACAGCAGGCCCAGCCTGGTGGATACGGACAGCCCAGCAGCTACGGTGGTGGTGGTGGCGGCGGTGGCTACGATAACCAGTCTGGCTCTGGAGGTATGGGAGGTGGCCGAAGTATGTGCTGTTATCCTTTGGCACTACCGGCTTATCGATTCATCTACTTAAGTATCTAGTGTTCTAGGTCAAAAACTTAAGTCTTCCTTTTCTTTATTCCAGGTCGTGGTGGATTTAAGTGAGTATCCATTTCAATGTTTGGGTAAAGTAGAGGGTGTCATGTGCCACAGGGGTCCTGGGTTATTTAGTTCTAGTTTAAGCAAGTACCTTTACTGACAGGGTTAGTTGGAGAAGTTGATGCTGATTACGCACAAGAGGGGACAGAAGGAGGTGTATCATCCATATTTACTTGTTGTCTGATGTGTTCGGTTCCTCATTAAAACTGAAGAGATTTGGTGTGTGCTACAGTTGAAGAGTATGAGCTGTACATGATCGTTCAGTATCCACTAACAGGTTTTATCTGGTATTTGCCCGTCTCGAACTATATTGTGCTACAGTTGAAGTATGGTATTTTCTTGTTTAAACTAGGTGGTTGTACTACAGTTAAATGCTTATTGTGTTAAACAAATATCTTCCACTAAATTGGGTACATTTTGATCAATGATTATCATAATTACTGGGACAGTGTTCAGAGTTTGTGGGAACTTCGGTAGAACATCTTGTAACGATAATCATCCATGAAGTTATAACGGTTTTCCTCCATTCATCAGAAAAAATAGTTACGACACAGGTAAGTAACAACCTAAAAGACAAGGAAATTATGTTGAGGTCACGGTAGTGGTCATTTCTGTAGGGATACTGTCCCATAGCACTTCACCCATGGGTTCCTTGTGGCACTTAATATTTCAGCATAAAAGGTAATCATTTCTTTGACATTATGGTGTTGCATAAAGGTTAATGATAAGTGGTTGATGCATAATATTTTTACGTGATAAAAAAAAATCTGATAAAAGGTTACTCATTATACTGAAGTATTTGGTGAAGATGGTAGATTGGTCAAAACTGTATTTGAAAAGAAACTTATATTTACATCGACGAGTAATATCTTTATACATTGTACTTTGCCATTGCCATGCCACCTTGTATATAAACATTCCTTTGTTTGTAGCATTTATGTTCCTACAGGGTATTTAAGCTCAAAGGTGGGCTTGGCACCTAATTGTCTTCATGAAATCTAAAGGTGTTTCTCACTTGCACTCTTGTTGCCAAAGCAATGACATAAATAAGGGAAATTAATAATACTGCCGTTTGAAATGCCCACAAAAAGTCAACCATGCATTGTAAGGGCGTGTAATGTTGAATCATCAGGTGTACAGTTGCCATATCCATCAAAATTTGAATTTGTACATTATTGTGTGTATCCGACTTGAGTGTCATTATAAGAAGTTTATAAGGGTGTTTCATCATGAAATTCATCTTGGTTCTATATAAATAAAACGGGTTTAGGTCAAAACTATGTCTTGCAGACTATCAAAACAACAGTTTTATGTATATTGTTTGATGTTTGAACGTAATGAACTTACATAATATTAAGATGCAGGGAATTGGTTACGATTCATCATCTATATTTGGCATGCAAAATTAGGACATATCAAACTTGATGTATCATGCAATATTTAATCAAGTATTATATATATCAAAGGTTTGGGTTCATGTGTATCATCATACTTATGGTCAATCAATTGTGTGAGGGTTCAGTCTGTCACTGGACGGGCTGTGAAATGTTAGCGAGGTGTGATGTTATCGGTACAAACATGGTAGAGTCCAAGCCATAAATTGGTTTCTTGGTGGTAAAACTTTCCAACATTATGTGGTATAGATTCAAAGGGGATCCTTCTGTTCAAGTAGATGAACCTTAGCGTGTTCAACAAAATTATATGCTTAGCAAAAGAGTTAAAGTGACGAAGAGAGTGCATTGCGTGGAGGGGTACAGCACTACTAGGTCAAGACAGAATGAAAAACAGAAGGCGTCAAGTCTTAGTATTGGACTTCACCTATGGGTGGATTCTCAATACTTAAGCATTGGTATATTTCAGCCGTGGGAGAGGAGGTTTCGACAAAGATTTTGGTGGTAAGTGCCATAATGAAGGCTCGGTTTGAAAAAAAAAGAAGGGCCATTAAGAGGAACTGACAAGAACGCTGGATTGTGTAGAGTTAAATTTACAGCATCATTGAGCTGGGGACTCCCACCAGGTTGACCTAGTTTGTATAATTAATTTTAATGAGTGTTTAGTTGGTAGAATAAATGGGCATTTTATGAGTCGATCTGCAACTGGGTTTAGCAGTTCTTGCCAGTTCCTAGTTAGGCAGTTTCTGTACAAGAGCCTTCTGGTGTTTCTAAAATTAGTACTTCAAAACACAGCTCTCTTTTAAGAGCATTGTTGTCTCATAGTGTCGAGTTTCGTGCATGGTTGGAAATAACGCAACATTAAATATAGGGTATATCTGTTGCTATGAAGCACTCAAAAGCCTGAGGTGGTCGCTGGTTATAAATATTATATGGGTATAAAATGTGTGAAAACAAAAACAAAAAAAGGTTTATTGTGTATTTGAATTATTGTGAAATGTGTGAATTTGAAGGGTATACAATTATATACATTATTTGATGTTATGATATACAGTAAGCACTGACGCTGGTGAGTCTCGTGTGATAGAAGGTGGATGTGACTTATCTCACCAGTTGTCAAGTGTGGAGGTATAAAAGAAACTATACATCAGTTGATCGAATAGGTTTATATAGTTTGGGTGAACCACCTCAAGTTTCCTTGGAGATGCTAAGTTTAAAAGTCTTCATATATTGGGTTAAACTGTTTCTTGGTGTTGGTACTACGAAGATATTAAAGTGTGTATGATATTAGTGTGAGATAGCTGCTCTACCTTTTAACTTGCATTTGGTACACCTAACTCTTTTGCCTAGTGTCATGTCAAGAGTGTTTTGTTTGTGACATATGGGTAATTAGCTGGGTGTCAATTGTCTGTGCTGCGTTACATGATTTCTTGTGTGTATTATCAGGACGAGGTGGATTTTCGGGTGATGGAGCCATGATGGAGACCCAGTACGACACCGTGTTCGTTCAAGGACTTCCCGAGGAAGTGACTGAAGAGGACTTAGCTAGTCATTTTGGATCAATAGGAGTTATTAAGGTATTTAGCATTGAGTAATAAGCTAAATAGCATTGAGTAATCAGCTAAATAGCATTGAGTAATCAGCTAAATCACAAAGAGTTGCTGTTATGCAACTATTGCTGTCATGTGTTCAGAAAATTGCCATAAAAACAGAATGAGCAAGGCTTGATATGATAATGTATTGCTGTCGTCATATCGAAGGATTTCTAATCTGAAATGTTTTGTTTTATAGATTGACAAGAGAACTGGAAAGCCTAAAATTTGGATCTATAAGGACAAAATGACTGGCAAACCCAAAGGTGATGCCACAGTGACTTACGATGATCAGAACGCTGCTCAGTCTGCAATTAGCTGGTTTGGAGGTAAGATTTGTTGACAAATTAGGCCTAGTGAATTCAAACATTTCCAGTGTGCTCGATTACTTATTGTACAGTCATATTAAGCATAAATTTATGACCAGTTAATATGTATTGGATGTTTCATGTGGATACAATAAAAATACCTGACACTCATTCTTTTGGGTACGCTTACAGATAAAGACTTCAAAGGCAGAATAATCAAGGTCGAACTTGCCCAGAAGAAGGTGAACCCTGGAGGTTATGGCCGTGGAGGAGGAGGCGGAGGAGGTGGAGGTGGAGGTGGAATGGGAGGAGGTAGAGGAGGTGGAATGGGAGGAGGTAGAGGAGGAGGAGGAGGTCGTGATGGTCCTCCTGGTAACTCCAGACAAGGTGACTGGAAATGTCCTAAGCCTGAGTGTGGCAACAATAACTTTGCCTGGAGGGATGAGTGCAACAGATGCAAAGCTGCCAGACCAGAAGGCATGGGTGGAGGTGGTAAGTTAAATTGGGTTTCTTGATACACTTATTTATATTGTTTAAATCTTCCTAATTGTGATGCTCTCACAATATATTCTAGTTCTGATATAGTAGTATGTTATCATTATTGTTGCGGATATTCCTTATCATAATTTCTACCAAAACCGTACAAAGAAACATTTATAATCTATTATGTGAGGGACTTCACAAGTTAACAATGTATTTGGCACATCCTTATCTGCATGGATGATTTATACAAAGTACCAGTACAAAAAGAAATTGTAAGCTATATCAGAGTCAGTGTATTTGACACATCCCAGTCTTAACATCTTGATTCTTGTTTCAGACTTCGGCGGCGGTGGTGGTTTCCGTGGCCGTGGAGGAGACAGAGGTCGTGGTGGCATGATGGGCCGAGGTGGACGTGGTGGTATGATGGACAGAGGAGGAAGAGGAGGCCCTGGAGGCTTCCGTGGGGGAGATAGAGGAGGACGTGGCGGTATGATGGGACGCGGAGGACGAGGCGGTATGGATCGTGGACGAGGAGGTGGCCCAGACAGGGGACGGTCAGTATTAATGCCTTTACTAGCTCTTGCAATATTATTCTATGCCATAACGTCCAGTGTCATACTGTTTTATTTAATAGTAGTAATGAAAATATATGCATGGTTTTGAATGGAGGTTTCTCGTTATTAAGTTTAAATCCAGATTTTTTTTTTTTTCAAATTGCCTATGTTGCATAAAAAGTATTGATTAATATTTGAACAATATTTTGAAAATCAATTTGAATTCTCGCGTCAGCAACGCTTAATATATTTTGCGATCTAAGTTCTCATGGTAAGATAACTGCTGCATGTTCTTTTGATACAACTTAGAATGTTCAACTGGCTGAATTCTTCCCGATTACTAAAATCCCATGTGATATTGTCATTACTTATGTTTCGTTGTTCTGTTTCCAGTCCAAGGCAAGACAGAAGAGATAAGCCCTATTAAGCATCAAAGACGCTATCATAGACAGCCAAGGGACGGGGAGGGTGCTGTGAGGGTGGGGTCAACTAATTTGGGAAGCACAGAAATCACTCATTTGGTATCCGGCCCACTTTCATTCTCAATGTGTAATCATCATTTTGACTTCATCTTATAACTTAAATATAAACTTCATCATGAACATTGATGTTGTGCATTCATACTAAGACGTTATGTGATTTATATGAGGTGGTTTATTATGTGTTCGTATTGTCATGATTTTATTTTGTCTGTTTTTAATGTGTTCTATACTAAAATAAATTGTAAATTTTTATATGAAAACACATTGCTGTCTCTCTTATATTTCTTTCATTTTCTTAATTTTGAGCTCAAAGGCCAAGTTGCCCTAAAGTCTCTAATCTTGGTTCTCTGGTTGAACTTATGCTGAAAAATCCTGTGGGTTGTCCAGTTGCTTATTGAATGGCAGCAATTTAGTTATGTGCATCTGGCCTGATTAAACATGGCCGACAAGCTGTCGCAACATTACACCAAGCTAATATAAAAGATTACACATGAGAAGACAAATCCACACTTTTTCATAAAAAATTTAATGATAAAAAGCATATCCAGTGAAAAATAATTGAAAATTGGAATGTTTCTAGACTAGATAAACGTCTTGGACGGTCATAAATTAAAACGTATTAATGGGTCAATGCTGCTCATTCCATGTGACAGTACACAATATATTTAAATTGGAATGACATCACAGGTACCAATCATACATGTTACAATGGATAATGTGAGATTCAGACGCATGAAATTTCCATAAGTAGCAGAAAATTCATAACTGAAAAAAGTAAAAAAAAAAAAAATGTGTATCTTACAACAGTTTTGGCTTTCAATACTGATATAGTAGATGGGAGTTTCAGTCGAGGTCTGCGTTAGCTAAGTGATCTAGAACATAACTCCCAATTATGCTACCACCATGGTCTAGTTATGCAGAATAAACCAATTATATGAATGAGGGCAACACATGAAAAACCAACAGTGTAGGCATAACTGTCGCCAGGAAAGTTCTTTTGGAATGGATAGAGGAGATTACTCCAGCAGGAATCTTGTTTGCAGTATTTGTCATATTCTTCATTTTTAAGCTGGTACCTGCAGAAGAAAAAAACAAAAATGTTATCACCATTATACTTGTACAGTGTATCATTGTTGTTTTGAGTTTCAATGCCTGATGTGCATAGTGTGCAGGCCACAGCCTGGGAAAAAGTCTATGTGAGGGGAGGCCCCCGGCCCCCCTGCAGGCTACGGCCCTGATGTGTAAGCAGAGATTGCTAAATTGAGAGTAGCGATTATGTTCACATAACCAACGAAACGTTTCGTTATCTGTAATAGGCCTACATACAGTTAGTTTCATAAAATATGGTCTAGAGAGCCGAGCAACCTATTCTTGGCTGTCGCCATCTTAAGCCAGCCGCTTCTGTCTACTACTGGCTTATAGTCAGCTTACACCTGGTGCTGCATGTACTTTTAGATCCAGCTTTGAGTAGCCAGCTATAGCCAACCAACTCCGTTTAGTGGCAGGTAGCTTGTTGAGCTTTGTCTAGGTTTAATTTGACAGGCCGTTTTTAATGAAAATAACTATATTAATTTTCATGATACACAGCATGGAAATGTGTATATATATATATGGACCCAAGGCTTTTTGTTATAGAGAGAAAGTGTGTCTCAGATGCTCATTACCGGATGGCCTAGCTGTTAAGGTGCTCCTCGTACAGAAGTGCTTGCAAGTCTTCAGTGTCTATGCAGGCAAAATAGCTCACCCAATCATATGGCATATAAATTTGTGTACCTTGTTTTTGGGGGAGGTTTCTCCAAGGGCACCTCAGTAAATTGGACGGAACTGGACACAAGAAATGTTTGGACGGACGATGACATGGTTGTGTCATTCCTGAGGTAGCAGCTAGAGCCTTCTGCTGATATGCATCTTATTTTCCAGGTATTAAGCTCATAACTGTAAATAAATAAACATGAGATTGAATTAAATATGATATATATATATATATATAGTCAAATGCAAGGCAGCACTGGAATATATTTATTTGTGCGTCAAATATGGAAGTCACATGACCTTATATTTTCATAAAGATGTTATATATTTGAAGCAACATATTCTTGTCTCAATCGAACATTATTTATGTCAAAGGTTATTACCTTATTCTTGCTCCTCGTATATTGTAGATGGGTTTATAATTTATTTGGCCAGCTTCAGTGTACAGTATTTCCAGGTGAATGTTCGATGGAATATTAGTGCAAAGACCTTTTAGTTCTTGATCGTGATTAATATCCTTTTTAATATTCTCAGGAGGAGGTGTTTCTGTTGTGACAACAGTGACATTTTCATTTGTTATGTTGGTACTTGCAAATGTTGCCATTGAGTCTTCAGCTGTGCTTAGTAAAAATTCTGCTTCTGTAGTCATGGTTGATTCTGTGGTCTGTGTTTTTTCTTCTGATGAATTTCTAAATATCGCTGTCAAATTCTCCCTGAAAATAATGTCAGTTTCATGTAAAACTTCTATAAATGCTGTTCTGTGAAATGATACAGCTATGTACATATGTAAAGTGTATATTGTCTTTTCTGATTTTTAATTAGATAATCAGAGATTAGTGAAACAAACCTTAGCACTTGAAACCATTGTTCTGAAGAGACGATGTTTCTATTGGGATCGCCAACAATGCTCACATACTCGCTTGTCATTAGGGCATCTTGCTGACTTAGCACCAGCCGTCTGAAATTGAAAAGCATGTGCAAATAAGCATGTGAATAAACAATTTAATGGCAAATTAGTGTCATATAATAAAGTTCCCTACAGCAACTACCTCGCCTACTACCCACGCAGCTAGCAAGAAATTCCCTAAAGGACAGTTGGTTAGAGCGTTGGTTTTGAGTTGCAACACAACATGGTGGATGAATCTGAAGGTTCGAAATTCCACCCTGAGCCAGCCCCACTACAGAGATTGAACAGTTTTGTCGCTGGCCTGTGATAGCTATTTAGTGAATTCTCAGATACACAAAGAGGACATCATATATAGTAATGATCCAAGAACCTCGCCTACTGGCTAGCTAGCAAGAAATACACTTTAGCACAGTTAGTTACAACATTGCGGTTTTTGAGTTGCTACATGACATTAGGTCTTCGTTTATAACATGTTAAATTTTATTCCTATAACTGACCTCAGGTAGTTACAGTCTTGGAAATTTTCGAACCCAAGTCTGAGCACACACGTTGTAATTTCATCATCACCAATGGTCACAACCTTACTGTCAGCATTCTTGCATAACCCATCAGCACCTGAAATATAAAAAAGGCCGAGTCTATTTGTAGTCATACTCTTGGGCATAACATACCATGTGACTAACTGTTTTAATTAAGGTCATGTCATTAAAGCAACTTGTATTCATAATCAGAGTAATATTATGTAGCATTGAGATGGTCTGACTAGTCCGTACATATTGTGTCAATAAAAACATTTGCTTTAATTTACTCACCAGGTTGCCAAAGCCTAAACTTGTTGGTGTTGTTTGAATCAATGTAATGAAAACTTCCATCTGTCTCGTTCAGGATTGCAGTCCCACTAATTACTGGTTTACCCAAAACATAGCCTGCGATAAAAATACAGATTACATTTCATTTTGCACAAGTCCAATGTTTGTCAAATAACACATATATATATATATATAGTTTTATTGACAAACTTGATATCAGGAATTGATACATGTGTCATATAACATTACAAAACAAACAATACTATATCTAGTGTATACAATCTATAATCTACTGGTATATCAACACTATGAAGTAGGTTATAAATAGAGTTATGTTCACAATACTCACCTGGATTACCAGATCGAGGATATCTTTCCTCAGTGAAGAAGTCTGTGACATTGTCTGTGATGTTGTAATCTGATATGTTAGGAGCAACATAAAGTGGGTAGAAATTAATGCCAAACTTCTGTGTCAATCTGTTCTGGTAGACTTGGGTAACATTTTCAACTTTAGTGACAATCTCGATGACTTCAGTGCCATTAATAATAGTCCTGTTTTCATACTCCAGTTCTACCGTTTCTGTTTGAGTCGTCGTCATGGCGATATCACCAATCACCATGGTAGCATTGAGTTCTAGAATGGTTGAACCTTGCCAAGTGAAATTGTAGTGCACGTCAAGAACAACATTGTGACAAATGCCTGTTGAATTATCGTACTCTGGCGCAGGAGGAGCAGTAAAACCATCATCCCAAGAACAGCGAAGTAGCAGATCGGGGTTGTTAGAAAATGTCGGTTCTAATGGACAAATGTAAACACCAGACACAGGATCAAACTGGCATTCATCCTCTCTTCCTTTTGGTATTTCAAAAGCAAATTTGTATTGTTCAGTTGATGACAATACATCATTTGCTGTCTCAAGTGAATGCAGATACCCAGTCAAGTCAGATGCGCAAAAGTAATTGACTCCAGTGTTTGTGACCGTCTTGCTGGCATGCCTGGCAAGAACCTGAAAAACAAAATGTTAAAATTTTATCTTGGTTTTCATAACAAAGAGCTTATAATTATATAAGTATTATATCACACCACTTACAGGTTTTGATTATTTGTGCTGTCTAGACCTGTAGTATCAGGTAATGTGTACAATATTTTTATCTCTCTCATACCATAAATGTTTTATGATCTATCTTGAACAACATTGAACAATCACGTTTCGGCAAATGAGCAAAATTACCTGGGGAGATCTGGGACAAGATGGGTCAGTCTGGGTGCTGCTCTCGACATATGTCCGAGCACTCCATATTGTATCTGCCCGGCACATTTCTTCTGTAACTTGATGAACACAATCACTAGACACATCTTGAAGATACCGCACAGGAGCAGTCTGTAAACATGCTCCATTGTATCCTCTGCGTGGTAAAGAAAGACGGTAATTGGTGCCCGTATATAAGTCTGCATTTCCAGCTGCATTTTGTTTTAATCCTGTGGTCACAGCGAAGCCTTGTTTGTATCCACCTACCAGCAGTTCTTCTGATGGAACTCTAGGTGCTGTCTCCCTAAAATATGGTGAAACTTGGTGAGGGCTGTTCCATTTAATAGTGTGATGGGGGGGGGGGGGGAGGACTTTAAGATTTTCAGACACCCCTGCTTTTAGTTTTTTGACTGACCCCCACCCCCTCTTAACATATGAAGAAAATACTGGTCAACCACCCTGGTTTTTTTTTGTTGCTACAACAGGACTGCATTAATTGTGGTTTTATAATTGGAAAACATCATGTTTTGTTCATCTCCACTGTAGGTTATTAAACACAGACTTTGAGTTGTGTAAGAAGTGGCCTCAACTGTACACAAATACATTAACAATCATGCCAAAGTAAAATTAATATAACATTGCTGTAACTTACCTGTAATCATGGACAGGTGTGTTATCGTCAATCAGTGGCAGCAAATCAGTCAGTGTCTCTACCTTTGGCTTAGGGTAGTAAAAATTTCCCAGGAATGCTGTCCTATTTTTGTGCACACAGAGAAATGAATGCCAGTCTGGAGTGTCGTATTCTTCAAATGCACAATAATAATCCTGATTTGGACCTTGATTGCCGCCCTCTGGTCCCAAGATGCACTCAAATGTGGATATCTCATCAGCACTACAGAACTGCAATCACAATACATTCCAATTAACTGCCATGGTAAATGGGATCACCTTGCTCACAGCTATTATGGTCAGTAGAACATTACATTGAAGTCACCTCCATTAATTGAGGCCAAAATTCATCAGCCCAATTACCGGGCAAAACAAATATGATTACTTTACTCATAACGTCACGTCAAATACAAAACTATTTTTTGTGTAATTAGTTTCATAGTCTGGTAAATTGGTTGAACATAATACTCACTGAATCACAGCAACAATTTATGTCGCAATTTTCCTCAGTCAGATCACAGGGACAAGGCCCAGTTTCGACATAAGCAGGATTAAGAATTTCTGACTCAATCTGTTCCACTTCAATACCTGAAAAAGTAGATAAAGAATGATTGGTGGTTTACAGATTGATTGTAAGCTACACTCTTTAGTTACAGTGATTCACAGTAATTCTCAGTGCACTGCTGTTGTTGGAGAGGTGTTCATAATGACCGTCGGGTATGTAGTCTCAGTGCTAATGGTCTAAAAGGTAATCAGATCATATAACCAAATGCCTAAAGTCAGACATAACTTTTAGATGATAAGAGAAGGTTTGAGGCCCATACCAGGAGCTACCAGATCACACATGTGCAGTATTGTGCCATGAACATCCATGATTGTTTTCTATGGGTCACAGTAGGTGGCATCTTCACTTTTCTCAGGATAGAAACCAATTAGAAAGGACTATACAAACTTTAAAGAATGAAGTTTGCCTAATCTTTTGTGCTCTGTAATAGTTCAGTAAAGAGACTCCTCGATAGCAGATATGCAATTTCTCAAGTTCTATAGAGGAGTCACCTTCACCTTCAGTCCTTATTTAAAAACTCGACCAAAATTTTGTTGTAGTGTAGAATAAATTTGTCCGAGTTGAAGTTAATTTAAATAAGCAGCTAACAAAATGGTTCTTTAAAATCTGTCTGGTATGACATTGCATCGGCGTACTTAGCACTGGGACGTGGTTAATTCTTTTGTAATGATTAATGTAAACCTTGTAAATCTTTATATATGATTAAAGTGACAAATTAAGAAAATAACACCTTACTTTCAGCATCAGTCCAATTGATTTTCACCAGGCCAGACATCTGGGCATTTATAAGGATTGCTGCACTTTGTTGCTGATATTTCGGGTCTTGATTGTTACTGGCAGGAGCACAGCAGGTCACCACGATGAGTTCTTGGGTGGGTTCTGTTGCCTTGGAGATGCGTTCCAGGTTTAGTTGGCGATAAATGCTACCAGGCTAGAATGAAAGTAGCATAGATCACATCAAAATAATCATATACCACATGCTTTTAAATCACTAAATTTATTAAATATTGAGAGTTAACATACTCCAGAGAGAAACATAATCCAGAAATTTTTTTTTTATGTTTCTTAAATATAAATATTTTTCTCAAGGCAAACCCACATTTTTTATGATAAAAATATGTCGATGATCTCAAAGACTATTAACAAAGACTTATTAACAGAGTTTGACAGAAATTAAAATCATATATATCATACCTGAAATATGATATTCTCGTTGAGCAGTCTCCACAATTGGTCACCCGTGGCATTAGACAAAGGCTGCCCTGTCAATACAATGTGGATGAGAGCAACTTTAATATTGGTCATAACAGAGATTAAAGATGATGCTTTTAATTATTTACATCACACGATCAAAAGTGATGTTAATATCAAACCACAGCAACTGCAGAACACAATAGGGGAAATTTTTCATTAGAGAACTCTTGTCAGGAAAAGCAACCAATAAAATTAAAAATAAATAAAATACAACCACATCAGAACCCCAATACTTATTGTACCATTTTCCTCTGAAACAATCTCATCATAAAAACCAGTTGATTGTGCACCAAGTGTATATTTCATTTAAATAAAATATTTGTCCTGTGTATCATATCACCAGAAAATACTTTGGTGCAAGTACTGACAGAAGTTCTCTGATGAAAGTAAACTCCACATTTATTAGTTATATAACTCACACACACTCAACATTTTCCAGTTGACGTTTTATGACATGTATATGTGGTATTTGCAGTCGCCAGAAAATGTTATTCTGAATCAAAATATTATAATGTCAGTAATACTGCCTGAAATATATATGATCATATAGACTAATGAGCAGAGATGGTTATTAATATAATGATGACCCATGTATGCTTTCCGGTATAAAAAAAAAAGTTCTTTAATTCTACATATAATGGGACCCTTTATAATTTATTATCTTTAATTCCACATATAATAGGATTACATATAATTGCATCTTCAATTCCATAATTATTTGTTGAGGAATAATCCCCAGCAAAAGCCCCAACTTCAACTAAAAACAATGACCATCAGTGAATTAACGACAAGAAATTGTGCTGATTGACTAGGCATGTGGTGAAAAGTGCATGACATATTTCTGATAAATTAAGCTAAATTCAAGGTGCGAGTGCAAAAACGGTACCCAAAAAAAAAAAAGCTGAAAAAGTAACCAACTCACATGCAATACCAGACTCTGTTGTCATGGGAACCTCTGTTGTCATGACATTGTCGTTGGTTACCATTGACTCAGAGGTATCATTGAGTTTTAGTTCTAACTCATTAGTAAAAGAGTCAATAAACATATCTGATGTGGATGATTCATTTGTTAAAGTTAAGTTACTTGTTGTTTTATCATTTGGCATCGTCGTAATTTCAGACTTTTCCATGTCATTTTGTGTCCTGTTCTCTGTCACTAGAACTTTACAGTAAATAAACAAAAACAAAACAATAGGAAAAACATAAACAAAACAAAATAAAGTTGAACTAAACAATCACTTATTTACATGACAAACAAACAAACACATGAAGGATGATTTAAACGAAAGTATCTATGTACAACAGATAAACTTAAATCTACATGAAGCAAATTATAAATTAAATATTTCACATCACCCAAAAAAAAAAATTATTATATACAGGATATGTGCATTAGTGCAGCATGCATTATGCAACTAATCATAAGAGATACTGAATGCAAGGCACTCCAATTCCATATGAGATTCATCTCTTAATAGGAACCCATACCAGGAGAGTAAAATCCAGGACTTTCACAGCTGACCTTGGCCTATATCTACTACACTACTACCTAACCACAGATATATAAATATACAGCATGACCCATATATTACTAGCACATATATTTTGAACCAGACCCAAAGATAATGAAACTCTGTAAAATGAACAGTTTTTGACAATTGCGAATGGCTCATTATAAGCGGTTGTGACTATAGGCAAACCAAATAAGTCCCTGCTCTGTCAAAAGTGATGTGGGACGAGTGTGGTTTTACTTTTATTACCCAAGTGATTATTAAGTCATGTGGAACTTAAAATTTTTTAAATCGTATGGAAATTGACAAAATTATTGAATTAAAACGTTCGCAAAGATATTCTATATTTCAAATGGGAACAAGACTTCTTCGATTCGCGATTATTTTACGCCACAACTCAATTTTGTCCGATTTTGAAAATTTTAACTTTTTTATGTATATAAGGCTGGTTATCATATAAGGCTGGTTTCAATCTTTCACATCAACTGCACGCCGGTATACCGTATATATCCATAGCGCAACGTCCTGGGCTTCCTTTCATAGGCATTTTACTAACATCATTCTATGTGGTATGAAAACCAGATCACCCAGCCCATATCACCAGATATTTCAAATGATATGACTACAATTTGGAAATAAAATACAATACCCTTTAATGATCAGTTGTAACAGTATCACTGGAGGGCACTGCCTTACCTGGTGTAGGGGTGGTTGGAGCCGTGCAATACGGATTGTCTGCAATATTTCGGGCTTCCTCTGTTGTGTTGACAACTGCTGCTTGGCAGACAAAAAACACCTCTGACAGAGCGACGGGTGCATCTAGATATAGCAGCAGCTGTGGAGTCAAAATGCTTCGATTCAGAAATAATGAATTTGAATATTTAGAGATAAAATTTCATGTTGTAAAATAATTAGCTGTACTCACGTCCATCTTAGATGAGTAGAGTCGTGTCAAGCTGGGTTCAATCTTTACTTTTCCTTCATCAAGTACAAAAAGAACTGGAGGACCTGCCAAAGAATTAAAATATTGCATCTATATACAATTTATGCAATTAATCCTTGGAAATACAGTCAAACTGTATATAATGAGCAAGCTAAATTGCTCATTTCAAAAGTTTGTTATAACATAGAGAAACATATAGAACCATAATGGTTTCTCTTAGGTCATAATGAGAACATGGTCCAGGAATGGATTTTATGCCTATCTTTTACACCACACCCACAGGACATTGAAACCAAATTATGGCGAAAAATTTTGACAACCCAAATAGTCCATTTTAACTATATACTGGTACCACAAATTTATAAAAATTTATAAATAAGAAAGTTGTTTTCTTCTGTGAATAATGGTCAACCATCTATATTGCATTAGAACTATGACTAAAATTAGACCAAAAAGATCATAGATGAGATGATCAGACAAACAGAGCTGTAAGAAAATATATACCTGCAGATGTGTTAAAGAAGAACTGGCCAAACTGACCAGCACCTTGCGATTGACCACGACATGTGACATAAACAGGACCTGTACCCAAAGTTTTATCCCTTTGATAGGTCACCTGAAACAGAGTATACAAGATTAATTTACAATAAAATTTAAGTGATTAGAAACACTCATAATAAACAAACAACAGGACTCATTTACCCGTGTTTTAGTTTCCCCGATAGCAATGAAGAATGTTGGAAAGACTAGAACAAGACTGGCTGACCCTAAACAAGCAAATGCAATTAAGTTTTATAAAATGATAAATTAAAAAAAATATAATTAAATCATAATATTCATTTTGCTTTCATTAGATACCATTTCTACTTACCAGGAACTGCAGGAGTTGAACTACATGAAATTGTGACATCATTATTTTCTACTGTCTCACTGGAATAATTAAATAAATTCAAGTTTTATAATATATCACCAATGATTTCTCAAGAAAACAATCGCTGAGAGACAGTTATAAACCATTTTCAACAAACTGATTGCAAACAATTTCATATTATAGCAAATTAAATAAACAAACTGACAAAATTATAGTATTTTTAATAGTACTGGAGAAAACAGGAGTGTTGAAATATTACAAAGGACAAATCTGCCTTTAAAAGACGTACCTTAATTCCAAAATAAATGTACTCGTATTTGTTCTGGCGGTGTTGGATACCAAAACTTGACTGCTGCAGATATTGACTGTGCCTTTTTTCCTGACTGTAAAAGGTCTGCAAATCAGAAATTATGTTAGTCTAGATGCTTAAGTAATTGCAATAATACTTTTGATTTAAGCCGGGAGTTGATGACTTTGCAATACATGAGGTCATTCGCATAAGGAACCATTTTTAATGAAGTCATAACTCCACTTACACAGGCTGGCTAATGGAGAGTGATTTTGTAAACTCCTGAGAATTGCTTAATGCAGAAGTTGTAACTCCCCAGCAACGGACATCTGTTGTCCGTCCAGCATTCTCTATTCTGAAAAATAAATCCATCTGTGTAAATCTATGCATTTATAGAACTACATAGTTTCAATTTTTTCCTAATTGAGGCAGACCCTTTTTACAACAAGCGCGTTTATAATGTCTGGATTTAATGAAGTTTTTGTACCTACAAAGAGAATCTGATTTGTTTTTTAAAAACTTTTTCCATTGGATCCACATAAAACAAAACCTAGATATTTAACAAAGACTTTTTGACAGTTGATGGTTTGTTATAAGTGGGTGCAAGTGACACAATACTTTTAATGAACATGTTCTTTACCTGTTTACTCATCATATGTACACATAATTTGCAAGGGAATGCCCCACATGGCAGAACATGATATTCAGAAGAATTTATTACATTTATAAAATTATGAAATATTATGTGGTCTCTTCAATGTATCATTCACCTGTATGGCACTGACGAAACAACTGGTTGAATTCCTGGTCTTACAACTGTTGGAATGAACTGCACTTCACTATAACCAAGGCTACTTGGAGTCAGCTCACAATACAATGTTACCTTAAAAAAGAGAAAAATTAATTGTCAAATATAGTGTAGTCCTCATGTAATTATTCAACAGAATACCTGATAAATGAAAAATTTCCCTGGCAAGAAACTATTCTCAATGGAATGAACCTGCATGTCCATGTGTTTTTTGGTAAAATACAGTTAGGTTTGATTTATTGTTAAACTTTCTGTCAATTTTTTCATACGGATTGAAAAGGACTAGAAACAACACAATAGGACATTAATTTTTTTATCCTATAAGTACTGTTTATCGTCATCTGGCATTTTTTGGTTAATTGTTATACTTTGTTTATCAGGTACTTACAAAGTCTTGAAATTTCTGCGAAGGCAATCTGGTGGACGTGTTAAACAACTGGATGAAGACTGGCACATTCCCTGTCCTTGCATTTTCATTCATGCTAAACTCTTCGCTCTCATTACCAGGGCCTAGGCTAATGTAAACTTTGCCAACCGCTGTCAGATACAAATTTTTTTTATTAATTAGAACCACAAAATATTTAAATATAAAGAAAAATGATGCAGCTCTAGAGGAAATTTAAAGTGTCAATATTTAAAAAAGAAACAATTTAAAGTACAAGTATTTTACCTTGTGCATTTGCAAAGTCAAGATCAGGCCATGGAAATTCAAGGGAGGTAAACTCAAATTCTAAACAAGGAACAAAATTGTGTAAGTACGTGAAAAATGCAACACATGTGCAAAGTGTGTAAGAAGTGTTGTTGTCATAAGACAAATTAAATTTTGTCATTAGACAAATTAAATGCTTGATACAGATTTAAGATGTAAAAGCAAAATTAAAATGAATTAAATATAAAAGATAAATATACATTCAATAAATTTTTTTTTTGTAAAATTTTTAATTTAGCACAAAAATATTATTTAAATATGTCAACATAAGCACGCTATAGGCAGTATAATTGACATAGAATACTAAAAACGCAGTCTTTAGTTAAGTAAGTATAAATGTTTTACAGCAAGGACTTGTCCTTGTTGTAAAGCCGTGTCTATTCTGTTAATTTTTACCCATGTCTGTAGACTGCTATCCTCCTTATTTTCTCCCCTCTATTTATCTCTTTGCTTTTTATTTATTTTTTTTGCTTTTTTTTCAATTTACAATTAGAAGGTCCTATGATGTAAACTGATGTACAAAGGCAAAAATTGATTGTATGCCATGAAGAAACAAGACACAATGCTTAGATTTTCCAGCTCAGTGAAGCCACAACAGGCTCACTGCCCTGCCCATGGGCCATAGTTTACATTGGATACCACATATAAGCCGAACTTTCAATGCATTACCTGCACAGTACAGTGTATAAATCGATGTCAGGATTACAACTGTGAGTAGCTGTCTCGAATACATTTTGTTAGATAACATTCAGTCGTACAGCTGCGCCAAATTTCAGTATATAACTCGATCTGTCACTTGACATTTTGCATGAGCCTGCACGCTGACATTTTTGGGGAAACCCCGACGCTTTAAAATGACGTCACGGGAATCCTTGTACGGACGTTACCCTAGCGCCTATTCATTATCGCCCAATGTCAACATGGTTGAAGTGGTTTACCCCAATTTTGCAGAAATTTTGCCTGATATACTTAGTGACATTGAAAGCTCCGAATTTATTGGTGGGTATTTTTGCCAAGTAGTGTACTTAAAAGCCTGTGAATTTAAATTTAATGCCATTTATTGCTAAATGAGCAGGTGCATAGTTTACAATCCAGTCTCAGGACTTCCCAGAGCCACATGCAGACTGCACTGTGTAAGGATTTCTTTAGTATTTATGTACATGTGTTTCATTAAATTTCATTGCAGCCATTGATACTGAATTTTCTGGACTGAGCTTTTCAGAGAAAGATAGACCCAAGTAAAAGCTTTTTTTTTTTACAGTGAAATTGATAAGCACGAATAGTATTGATGTAACAAAAGAATGAGATAACATTCATTTCATTTTCAGCTTGTTTGATGATGGCAATGTGCGGTACAAGAAACTTAAGCATAGTGTCTCAAATTTCACTGTGACGCAGATAGGTAATTTATCTTTTTATCATTGTTTATAATTTATTTATAAGTTGTTTTTTTTTGTGATAAAAGAGAAAAATTTTCTTTTGATTGTTAATATTGAAAGAATTATTTTTTCTCCAGGCTTGGCTATGTTCAAGAATACAGATGTCAATAAGTAAGTGTCCAGTCAGCATATTTATAAACATTTTAATGATCTATATGGTAGAAATAATGTTGTTCCATGAAATGGTGTGTCACATTGGCAAATTCAGGTTTTATTTATCTATGCACTCTTTTACAGGTATACAGTGAATTCTTACAACATATTTCTGTATCCTTGTGCATTTGGTCCTGTGGATGTCCGATTTAGTATTCAGGTAAATGCGTTCATTCATGTTGCATAGCATGTTCGTAATTTTTTATATTTTTCCTGTGGGAAATATGAGTAATGATTTATTTATAGAAAAAGTTAAAAGGGAAAGTACATGTATATCATCTTTATATTAATTTAGATTTTTTGCTACTTTCAGGCATCATCTTTAGGATTTCTTTGCAAGCACAACTTTGATTTTAACAAGGTAATATTTTGTGAAAGTTTTCTAATTTTTGTGAAATTATTGCAGTTTGATAACATATCAATGCTCATCACATGATATGAGTACAATTGCAACCATACAAAAGCTGAGAAGAAACAATATTGAAAACTGGGAAGAAAGCAAGATGAAGACAATGATGGACTTTAGTGCATTTCATGAAACTTTTAATGTGATTGATTGCTTTTGATTTATTACCTACATATCACTAATATACATTGATTGCATTTCAATAAACATATATATATATATATATGAAAAGAAACCTGGAGGATATTTAATTTGCTTTATTTTTCAGTGTATTTACAGTGGTGTTAGTTTTGTTAACACCATTCAAGAAGACCAACTTAGAAAGTATTTAGCAAAGAAGGACCATTATATTGAAATTCAGTAAGTTATAAAGTTTTGAATGCACTGAGGGTTGAGGTGCTATTAGAATTATTACCTGTGACAGTCTGAAAGTTTTAGAGCAAGTTGGAGAGAATTACAATTTTGGTTTCAGGGATGTTGATCAAACTGCCTTGCAAGATTGTTGCTCAGTTGTGGCAGAATGGATATCTACTGCAGAAGTTGGGCAAAGTTTGAACTTGGACCAGTCACATTTGGAAGGTAAGGTAGTTTATTTATCCAGAGTTCAAATCTATTTCATTTTGATCTGATGCTAACAGGTTAAATAATGAATAGAAAGAGAAGGCATTTGAAAGGCTATTCCTGTTGATGTTGGTTTTTTTTTCTTTCCAGTGTTGACAGAATTTATCATCGTAACGGAAATCCGTGAAAGGTTTACGGAAGGTTGGGCAGTGTATGAAGGAGGTGTTGTGAGTCTGATATCTCTAATATTCTTTAAAAAAAAATGTTTCATGCAAAATCATCTCTATCATGTAGCCATGGTAATGCCTTGACTGCTGACCACCCCAATTTACATTCGATGAATCTGGCGGGAAAATATTTGCAGATCTCAGTGGAAAAAGTGAGTCCAGAAAAGAAAGATGTATTGAAGAAAGAGCATAAGGAAAAAGAGGATGAGAGGTATTTGATGACTTTCTTTATCAAGGGTGCTACTCTAATTTAGTTGCCATAGAACTAAATTACATTCTGGGATTGTTATAGTGAGCTTATTGAAATAGAGGCAAGGTGATGGATATTAATCTATTCTTTATCATGAATACTGGTACTGTCCTGGAAATTAGCGAAATTCTTCATAATATTTCTTAGTCTGCAGGCCCACAAAAATAAAGGTAATTTTAGTGAATATAGTTCATTTAATATTCACTGTTGTGGAAATCGTGTTTCTTTTCAGTTTTCATATTAAACCAAAATTGTATGTCATCAATAATGTGTAGTGTAGTTTCCACTTGAATTACCCTTTCATTTAGCCAAGCAAGCATGACCCTCATTTACATCTGAGTTTGCAGTGCTTGTATTATTCGTGGGATTATATGTGCATGCGGTTTAACAGCCTTCCGACCTGGCTGAATCTATTTATTATGAAAATAATCAGTGCACACACTATCAATAATCTTGAAATGCTGTTATTTTTCCACAATTACCATTTTCATGCATTGAATCGGCAACTTCAACTTCTGCTTCTTAAAAAAGATATTTAATGTTACCACTGAATGTCATCGATGATAAAACCTAATTACTCACAATGATGTGAAATGGTGATAGTTAGCACTGATGCGTGTATTCTGTCCAGACAATATTCATTTTATTCACCCTGTTGCAAAATACCACGAAAAATGACAGGACTGCTTCCAGGCCACCTTTCGTTGGCATTTTAATAACTTTACATCTCATAGAGTCTTGGTCAAACGAATGACATTTCAGTAGTCCGAGATATTTGTTAGCAGTGACTATATAGATATTATTTCATTGGTTTATTTACCACTGAAATCACATTTAAATAGTAATTGATTTTTTTAATTTTATTTTAATATGTCTATAAATTTTACAGAATCTTGAGGGACAAAATAGGATTTACTACTGTTTTCAAGAAGCTACTTGAACAAAAGAAGGTCAGTGGCTTAGAATTTAACAAAATATTTGTTTTATCTGCATACATATGGAATATACAATACAATTACCTTCGAATGCCATTTTTTGGCTTTATCAAAGGTTGTTTTTTTTGCAATGCATATAAATGAAATGCATTCAACTTATTCTAATAACTCCTGTGAATGGTTGCATTAAGTAGTTCAATGAAGCAAGGAAAATACATAGTCTCGATTCTATGGCATTATAAGCATCATATCTGCTATAGATTGTGTTTATAATTTATATTCATCAACAAATTTTATTTTGTTTTCAGCCAATTTTAGGACATAATAGTTTCATGGATCTCCTTTTCATCTATGACAAATTTTATGAACCTCTACCAAACAAGTAAGTTGTGAATAATTATATGAACATGTTAAGTTATATTTATACTTCTTTCAATCTTTTTTAATGGTTAATTCTTTTTTTTTCAGGCTCAGCTTGTTCAAGTATAATTTTGGTAAGCTTTTTCCTGAAGTGTATGATACGAAGCACATTGTCTTGCAAATTAGGAGATTTCCGGTAAGAAATTCTTCTAATTCGGCTGTATTTGTGTATTGTATGATTTGTATCATAGGAAAAACTGCATGGTCTATATATTGGATGTTATTGTAACTTAAGTACGTAAGTATATTTATTTTGCAACAATTAATTAAAATTATAATAATTGTTGAACTTGCAGCATTTTAAGGAGGAAGGCTTCTTTCATGAGACAAGTTTGTCAAATTTGTACACAAGATTGGAAAGGTAATGTCTTGTTGTTTTATGTTTACAGTTTCCTATGCATAATGTTACTGTAAGTACATTAATGGTAATTTCTGGTTGTTTCAGTGAAAAGGCTAAGTTTAGGTATCTCTACTCCCCTTCTGTTGCTCATGATGAAAGGAGTAAGGCATATGGTATGTAGGGAGTTCATTGCTGTGCAATTTACGTACGAAGTTTGTTACAATGCAATTTATGTAAGAAGTTCATTGCTTTGCAATTTATGTAAATTGCTTTAATTTATGTAAAAAGTTTGATTTGCAAGTTATCTAAAAGGTTTATTGCTCTGCGATTTATGTTACAAGAAGTTCATTACTTTGAATTTATGTAAAAAATTAGTTGATTTGCAAGTTATGTAAGAAGTTCATTGGTTTGTACTGCATCTTCATACCTGGGCTGTGTTATTCATGAAGATACAATCCTTTGATCTTTCGTTTCTCAGGTGAAATGCACAGACCGCACGAAGCTGGTTACGATGCTTACATGGTTGGGTGCGTCTTCCTGAGAATGGCCCACATGTTGTGTTCCCATGATATTAAGTATGTCAGTCTGTTATTTTAGTTATTTGTCAGTTATTCCTGACTTTAATGATAATCATTTGGCTAATGAACTGTTATAAGGTTTAAAAAAGGATCTAGGGTAAAGCTTGATTGAGGGGTTAATATACCTTTTAATTTTGCAGAATTATTGTGACGTGTTAATTGAGAGGATTTTAATTCTCATGATTGTAAATGCTAGGATCTACACAAAAAGTCACACTTCATGGCACATAATAAACTAGGGTTTTTACCCACAAAATAAGCATGAAATATGATATTTTGATATTATGTATGTAACAGGTTGTAATTTATTGCTACAGTTCTATGAACTCAAAGCCAATCCCATTCAAGAAGTACATGACGAAAATGGAAGAGTTTCGGAACAAAGTGAACCTCATTAGGGCAGCTAACGAATTCATGGTAAAAAGAAATGATAATGATAAAAACCTAACATGCATCAGCTGCTATCATAGTTTTTAAGTGAAACTGCAGAGCTCTGCGTCTTGTGTATAAAATAATTCTTAATTTGCTCTTTCTCTTACAGCGATTAGATGGGCAGGACCCAGTCTCACGAAGACCCGAATGGTTACTTGTATCGAGTAGGAAAATTACCTATCAATTGACAGTCTCAAAAGTAAGTGCAATCTTAGGTGTAAAATAGGTGTTTACTTATGTACTTGTCAGTTCCTCATTATGTCTTCCTGTGAAATCTTTATACTTACAAACTGACTAAGCATCAAACACATGATAATGCTATACACTACATTTAAAATTTGCTTTCCTTTTCAGTTAGCAAGGTTGTTTTCAACATATGGATCCATGGACATTGATCTGAGGAGCAACAGACAAGCTCTAGTAGCTGTAACCAATTTCAGAAGGTATGAAAAAATATTTGGATATTTTTTTGTAATTCCAGAGGGATGAAATGAATTTGCTAGAACCATTACTGTATAATGCTTGCATTTGTAAACAAATCATTGTTTTCTACACAACAGTAAGAACATCCAGGAAACCTGTCAATTCTTGTGATTTAGTTCTTGTTACTTTCTTGCAGTGCAAAGGACATCCTTCGAGCATTTAAAAGCCACAACCATATTTCTGTTGTCAAATACAACATCTGGAGGCACTCTCCTTTTGTCAGAGGAGCATTATGGTGAGTGAAGTATTCAAATTATTTTATTGAGATTTACTTGCAGTCTTCACTCAATAAGCATTGAAATTTACTCATATATATCAGACGAGATTTCTCAATTGCCTTAGCAGTTGAGTGCTTTACAATTTATGACCTGGAGCACTCAATTACCTAGTCTGTACCTCTGCGGTGCACTATGGCACTCTTGTTTACTATTGGACATTTGTAGGCTCACTACAAAAATCACAAAAGGATGAATGATAGCTTTGACTACATCTTGCCTTATTGTGGAATTTATAGGGACATGTAGGTCTTTCGTGACCTCTACATTTTGATAAAATGCATTCATTCCATAGGGCCAACTGAATGTGTGCTGCTGAACAGATTCTTGATTTTGTCACTTTAAATTAGGTTAATTGAAACTGGTCATCATTCAGTCATCAGAGTCCTTGTTCTTTGCTCCTATGCAGAGGCAAGTGAAAGACACCAACTTTTCATTAATTGTGAACATGGTCACAAGGTGTGGCCTGATCTCATTACATGTGCCTGATAAAAAAGCTGACTGTAGGTTCCATGCAGACCAGGTCCTATAACGACCTCTAAGGTGCTCAGAGACAATACAAATGACATTGCCAGTGGCATGAATTGATTCGAATGCAGCTTAGCATCAATGTAGTACAATGTATGTGGCTCTATTTTTCTTTTATCTATGCAAAATATTCAAGAGAAAATAAGCCAATGATCATTTATTGTAATTTTAATGTAACAATTTATTGTTCTACTCAGCCTGCATATATTTACAGGTTTAGGCTAGAACATCAGCTTAAATGGAATGTTATCTCCATTAATGCACAACTTTTCATTCTCCCTAACATGCTACATCACAATTTAGTCTTGATTCTACCGCGACACGTCACCCATTGACACTAACTCTACAGTGCTAGATTTTCCTCTGATCTGCTAACAACAACATTTAGTAATACGGTGTAATGCATTCAGGCATACACATAACCATGACACAGTTTATACTTTTATACACATTTACATCAGCAAATGCCTGTTTTGACAACATTATATAACAGTCTTAAGCAATGTAACTTAACAAAATCCTATATATATAACTTAAATTACAGAATGTCCTGTTTAACATTTTCAACAAATTAAACTTAAAAATCCTAATTAATATAATATAATTAACCATAAATCAATTAAATAAAAGATCTTCATCATGTTCATCATCTAATAGGTTTGCCGGATTGTCCACCTCATATCCTTTCTGCCGCAGTTTCTTCTTCAACTCTTCAGCCGCTTTTCTATCGCGTGCTTTCTTGTTCTGAATTTTCTTAAGTCGGAAGAACTCTTCTCTCTCCATCTCGTCTAACTCGGAAATGATGTGTGACAGAGTATTCTCGATCCTGGGAATGATGACATACTCTATGGCGTTAACTCTGCGGTTGGTGATTTTGATGACCTCATCCAAGGTGACGAACGATGTCTGCAATGATGCCAGTTGTACCAGCAGTTCCACTGCTTTTGCATAGTTCTTTTTCAGCTTGTCGACTTGTTGCCCACCCCTAGATAGACCGGTCAGTTCATAGCCATCCGTTCCATCGGTGTAAGACTCAAATATCGGCAAGATAACTCCTGCCACATTGTCCTTCTTGGAACGCACCTTAAGCTGAGCCTTACTGACATTCTGTATCACAAGGTGATTGAAATCTCCCATGGTGAATTTTGCTTCAGCCAAGGAGAAAGCAGCTTCTTTCATCACCTGTCCCATCAAAATTTTGGTCTCAATAATTTTCTTCAGGATCATTCTGAATCTCATTGTCAGCGCATCAGCCTTCTTCTTCAACAGACTGTGACCTTTCTGTGCTCCCTTTAACCTTGCTTTCATCAAAGCTAAGTTCATTCGAGAGGGGAAAACGTTTAGCCTCTCCTTTGCTGACATTTTGACAGTTCTTCAAGCGAATCCACAGAATCTGAGATCTGTCAAAATGAAGGCCTCGATCATGTGATCAATTCAGGTTACAGGCGCGCACTCTATCGATTAAATCGCAAACGATAAAGGCGACACATATCTGACGTTTCTGCAATATTTCTCACCATCAGCAACAAATCCCCTTAAATAGAAACTAATGTAATGAACAAGCGTCTTGTTAACGTTTTAGTTGCTGCAGAACTGCTGTTTGTGTCATAGCGGGCGGCCATATTGGTTGGGTCATCTAATTATCATAGCGCCCCTAGCGGTTTCTCTTGCAACCATGTATACGTATATACTGGCTTACTTAAGTGTAACAAGAGCAACATACTGTTGAAAAACTAAGGTATGTAGCTCATACAGCGATGAAACTTATTGTTGTTTTTATATTTAGGACTGGCGTTGCTGTCACTGGATGTCTAATAGCGTGGACTTTTTCTGGAATTAAATCTACCTCAAGATCATAGACCATACCTATGCCAACAGAAAAAAAAGTTCTTTCCAATGCATGCATAATAGGCATTGATTTTTATCAAAAAAATTTTAAAGTGATATTGCATCATGGCATAATTAGGTACTAGGCAGTGAGTGCTTACTAATTTGTCCACTACTGTTCAATGTGCATGTGAATCGTCCGTTTGTTAAAGTGTTACAGAATTTTATGGAGCGTAAACATGAATAAAAATGAATTATGTAATAATTTCTATTGTCCTTTCCTTTGTGTCATTGCTAGGACATATCTGTATTTGAAAAAAAAGAAAGAAAGCCTAACAAGTTGTTTTTACATTAATACCTTGGACTACACCAAAAAGTATGAACCAGATTTCTCTTTCAAAAACACACATTTTAATGCATATACATATATATCAAACAAGCGAAATATGTACAATAGCAGCTATTAGCTGGTCAGCTCTTTTAAAGATACATTTGATTTTGTTAGTTCTACGTTAATGATTTCCTCTCCAAATGTGAAAGGCTTTCTGTCCAGTGTTAGACCAAATAATCTGTTCAAAGTATCCTTTGCTGCCATTTCTTCTGCTATGGTAACAGTTTCACCGTAACCTGAAAAAATAAAAATAAACTTCATTGCAGTCTTTTATACTATGGGAACTAAATATTTTAAAATTCTCCGTCACAAGGCACGATCATTGCCCTTACCTTTCCCCATCAATTGTTTATTTGTGTAGACACCGACTACATAGGCTGCCATGACTGTTTCACTTCCAGTTTGCCAAATCAGCCTGAAAAATACATAATTTTGGCTTATGGTTATTATTTTCACATCATAAATATGAATTGTCACACTTTTATTTTAAGTTACATCAATTATAACAACATTTTTATATTAATTCAATCACACACTGAAAATTTTTGTGCCATGGCATATATTAATTTTAACATCATAATATGAAGTAGCTATAATACAAGTCATGTAAATTGTACAATTAAGCTTTACCTCGGTTCGGGTAATTCCTTTCCTTGTTTTTTCAAAATACTGCTCAGCATGCCCATCGGGTCCTTGATGTCCCAAAGCTCGCTCACTGTTTTTCCAACTAATTGCGTGACAATGAAATCTCTCACGAAAAGCCCAGCTCTTTCCTTACCCTACAATAACAAAATGCATGTTGATGAAATGATAATAGCAAAAGCTACCTGTAATGTAGGCATTAAAACAGAAAAGAGCAGTTAATTAATTCGAAATTTACCCGGTCTTTAGACAATCCTCCAATTACAGCTTTGAAAACATGAGTCAGTGTCTCTTGTCTTACTGGAAAATCCTATGGAAACGGACAAAAAAAGAAAGAATAATATTGTTGCGATGTGGACAAATAACATATGAGAATAACTGGTAAATTTGGAAACCTTTCATAATTTGTCAATTCTTTACCTCGCACAGTATGAGATCTTCTATGCCCAAATTTGAACCAACATGATGCAAAATATTATCTGACATTAAGTAGTTTGTTATTGCCCTGAAATCAACCACACTTGTTGTTAATTCATATTCATACAAGTTTCTCCAATGACTAAAATCATGCACTTTGAAAATAGATTAGGGCTGTTCCATTTAAAATAGTGGGGTGGGGGTGGACAGGAAGGTTTTTGAAAAAGCGGGATTGGGTTCTCCAAAAGAGAAAGGGGGGTGGGGGTAATTAATAATATCTTTTAATATTTCTTAATTAATAATATCTTAATGCAGAAAAAAGGAGCAGAGGGGTCTGTCTGAAAATTTTCCTGTCCACCCCACCCCCCCCCCCCCCTCACCACACTTTTAAATGGAACAGCCCTTATGATAATTATAAAGCTGTGCCTCGCATGAAAAACAGCTCTGAAAATTTTAACACACCTTATGCCTTCCTCAGGTACTTGTGTTAAATGATGTCTGAGATATGCTTGAATGTATTCTTTACAAATGAGCTCCCCTGGAAATAAAAAAAAAAAATTATTATACACACTTCAAAATCAACGCACTTTAATTGCTTTCGACAAAATAAAGATAACATCATCTACCTGCTTGTGCCAACTTTTCATTGTGACTGATTGGCAGAACATTTTCACTGCCCCCTAATTCCAATTCTTCTAGTTTATTTTTCTCCTTCTCAATGTATGATCTGCAGTAAACCAAAGTGACCCATGTTCGATACAATGACTACAATAACACAGAATCTAGATATTATTATGATTTGAAGTAAAGATATGTCAATTGATATCTGTATTACCTTTCTGTGAATGCTATCCTTAATGTTTCTTCATTGAATTCCTCGCCAAGTCTTTTCGCAAATGCAAAAAGTTCTGCATTATAGTTCCTGCAATTTGAATTAACCTGACTGTTAGAATATAATACTTGCAAACTTTTATAAACCAACACAAGTTTGTTAGAGTTCCTTCAAATATGAGTATGCTCATTGCTCAGCATGAAGCCAATACCTTTATTTAGTGATCGGCATTAATTTGAGAATGGACATTTTGAAAGTTTAAGATTATACTGTGACCTGGCCTCTCTTATGCCAGGTGCATAACTGAATAAACTATTACCAGTTAGACCAAACCGAGCGATGCCTGTCTGGCTCTGGTCCTTGTTCTATTCTTCGTGTGTACAGTTCCATCAGTCTTGGTCGTACCCATCGCTTGAATTTAGCTCCTCTCACCACTGTCAAAATTGAGAAACTACATACATAATCATGCAATGAATTTTGCTAACATTAGGTTAATATAGCAAGGTTTAATAGGGGCCTGTGGGTAAATTTTTATTTTTATCCATTAAGTTATACAACATGTCATATGAAAAGAGACACCAGCAGGTGGCCTAGGCCTATATTAACTTGCAAATGTTTTCTATTTAAAGGCCTCCATGCACTATACCTTGCAAAAATATGTAGGCCCACTAATACTATACAAATGCTATACTCTGTCTGGTAGAGAATATTCAAGGACATGAATGTTGGCCAAAATTGCCTAAAAGGTATGACAGCAATTAACGCGTACACCTGCCTAGATCGATAAAATTGTTACACCAAATGCATGAGCAGGATGACAGGCAGGAAGAGAGATACATTGCAAGAGACTATGCATTTGCACTACAGTGGCACTGCTTATCAGAGGTGTAGCCATGGGGACCTGGGGGGGGGGGGGGGGGGGCCCAGCCAAGACCTTGGCCCTCAAAACATTTAAGTTAATTTTGGCATCTATCGGTAAATTGGAGTTAACCAACTACAAACAGTGAGTGTATGCTACAGTAGCATCATCCCTGCACCATTCTGTTCGTTTGCCCATACTGCAATCACTATAAGATGGCTAAGTTATGTGGCCTGAAAGACTGAAACATTTCTTTTTGCCTTCTTTGCTTCAATGTTCCAGACAGTGTAACGAGCAATGCTGTTATGGACTTGTTTGCCACATTTCCAGTCTTCTGTAACAGTCTGACTTGTCTTACATGCTTTGGGAACATAGAAACATTAAATCTATGAGTTTATTGCAGAAAGCCTGTCATAAATAATTTTTTTTAGATTAAACTTCTTAAATTACAGTATACATATATTGCTGATTCCTTGTTACTCTACCAAAAACAATGCATTCAGTACCCAATTGTTTATCACTATCCAATCTATAACAGTTTTCTTGAAACAACAGCCATCAGTATTAGTTCTGTTGTAATGTTATGCGTTATATTCAGTAGTGCATAGAAGGAATACAGGACAATTCGTCGACATGCAAAATTGTCGACAAACCAAGTCATTGACACTTTAGTGGGCCCGGTACAAATTTGTTTACAACCAACTCATCTTAATTGGGGTGATACCAAGTCGTTGACAAACTTATGACCACTATTACCCATTTGTGACAGGTCATTCCCAACTCGTTGACATTTTTATGCCAACTCGTTGACAACTTGTCTGCCCTGTTAGCATTTCGACAAACCAGTAAACTCTATATCCCCTGATAAAAGAGGGTCAGTAGGCAGAAAAAAAAAATTAAGACACACACTATAAGCGTCTTTTATTTTACTAGTGACAAAATATTGGCCGAACCAACTCGTCCCAAATGGTTGGGCTGAGTGCTTTCTTTGTCAATGAGTTGGATGCCTTCATGTCAGGGTTGGACTTTAACCCGGCTGAAATAAATATGCTCAGCACAGCGGGTAAAACCAGGCAAAATGGGTTTAACCCGAGCAAAAGTGGGTTAAACCTGGTAAAAATCCTCCTGCAAGCTCACTGCATGGGATTCCAAATTAGTAGAAATACATAAAACAGTTAATATATGAAGAATTAGAAGATTAGATTTCTTAAACTTTCTTTTAATGGCTATCACTGAGCTTTACACATTTTATGGGCATTTTAATATCATGGTACATATACAGAGACTTAGTGATCTACAGACAACTAGACAAACTGACAAAAACTGACTTCCAAATATAGTTCAATTCTTATATAAACTAAAGCCCATAGGACCATGCTGCTTTAGTTTGAAAAACACTTATATTACATGTCCTTGTCTGCTGTATTCGAAAGATTAGAATTTTAGAGCTAAAAACAATGGTGAAAAAATTGCCTAATGATCAAGTAATTTTTTGTTTTCACAATTGCAACCATTAATCTTATGTCCCAACATCATGTAGCATCAGCTATGCAAAGTTTAATGATACTTAAGATTTGCACCTTTACTACTGATTATAAGTTAAATTAAGGGTTTTAACCCAGGTTTAACACATTTTGGGGAAAATATCTGTTTAGCCCAACCCGGGCTTAAGACGGGTTTAACCCAGGTTAAACCCGGTAGGTGGGTTAAATTTGCTAAACCTGCTTCATGAAGTTCATGTCGACGGATTGGTTATTAACGAATTGGCTGTCGACGATTTTGCATATCAACGAAGTGACTTAATACTGCTCTCTAAATATTTACGAAATGTGAAACATGTTAATCAGACCTTACATTTACAGTTAACTATAGGGACATTCAGACCTTGGCTAGCATCTCCTTGCCATGTTGAATTGTAGATGGCGCTATGAATAGTATGATGTTCAACTATGTTGGTAGACCTTTTATTTTTAGCAGCACAGCAATGACTTTTGCCTTTGAATAAAATTCAAGTCCTGCCACTATTCTAGTATTTATATACTTAATAATATATTTTTCATGACATGAGGTCCATCGCTGGATCATCTCGATTCGGAAAACGGCTTGATTAAATGCTGAGTATACATTTTCCATTCGGCCCCCCTGATTCAGACCCATAGATGGAGTATCTTCTTACGACAGACAGTAAATGACTCTTGTAAATTGGAGATTGTAAAGTGGAGAAACAAGAAGATGATATTGATAGTGACAATGATACCATTTCTAAGGCTCCCTGCTCCCCCCCCCCCTTTCCCATTCCAGGTGCAGCTACGCCACTGCTGCTTACTAGAGGGCTTGGCAGCTGTCTACACTCAGTGTATTCACACACTATAGTTACCTATGAAGTTGGTCCCATTAGAATGCAGTAAAACCTGTGATTTTGACACCAAACACCTCATGCACCTTCCCAAGGCAGCCATGTTGTGACATTGATGAGGCCCAAACAACAAATGAAATTGGGTAAAAGTTAACATTTTCAGTTTTGAATAGCTTTCCAATACCTATAAAAAGAATCTTAATACGAATTTGAATAGTTTTTGAAGCTTGGAACATACATCTTGCTTCAGGCCCCAATTAAAGTTTCAAATTTTCATTGATTGCCCCTTAATGTTGTGGTTTATCGTTAGGTGGCCTGTCAAACTTCGGCGACATCTAGCGATTAAAATGACCAATAGAATTGATTGTAAGCTTTCTTGGACAAAGGCAGATGTGCGAACGGCTCTGATTGGTCCACGTGGTTACACTCAGTACAGTTGGAAAGATGGAGACGCTGAACACGGTTCTCGCTGGTTTTCTTCTAGTTTTGGGGCTACAGCTTGCTTATGGCGAAGTTATAAAAGGTGTTGTGCCACTCAATTCAGGAACATTTGATAAGGTAATTTTTTTTTTGCAAAAATGATGTCATTGTAGTTTTTTTTTCGTCGTTTTCGCAATTGTACTGTCTGACAGCTGCAGCTCCATTGACTTTAACAAGTGTGATCATGATAAACTGTTCCCCTTCCGTGTCATGCACATTCTTAAAAGCTGTTAAGCTATATGGCATTGCCGTTTGGGTACAGCCTTATAATTCTTGTCTCTTACGTTTTTTCTTCTTCTCAGATTGTGTCAAGATTCCCAGTGGTCCTTGTGAAATTTGATGAGTCCTACCCGTATGGTGAAAAACATGATGTGTTCAAGCAGTTAGCCGAAGCAACTCTCTCACAGGAGAATTTGTTGATGGGTGAAGTGAATATTGCAGGTATATATATCACATTCCCTTTTAATGTTTTTCACACTATAATTATCAACTATTTGTGCCAATGTCGAATCATACAAGAGAGCTAATATACAATAAAATTCTGAGCTGTATAAGTTTCACAATTAAAGAACCTAATTTTCTTTGTTTGCATTAATCAGGCCTCCAAGGTAAACAATTAATGGTATTTGTCCAATTTATTCATGATACATTAATTTCAGATTACGGTGATAAGGATAATTCTGACTTGGGAGAACGGTTTGGTGCCAAAAAAGACGATTTTCCAGTGTACAAATTATTCACTAAGGACACTGGACTTGATAACCCAATAGAGTTTAGTGGCGATAAACTGAAACTTGATGATTTGAAGAGGTATCTTATTAAGGAAACAGGTAAATGTAAATTTGTTTAACCAATAAAACATTGTCTTAGTGCAATTAAATATTACACATGTTACAGTTCTATGAAATTTTAGGATTGGTTTATGTAAAGTTGTGAAATTTACTTTCAGGAATTTGGCTTGGTCTGCCAGCTTGTATTGAAGAATTTGACAAATTGTCTAAAGAATTTTTGGAAGCAGATGGAGACCATCGCAAAGATATTTTACAACGAGCTGAGAAGCTTGCCTCAGAAATCACAGATGAACCAAAGAAGACCCGAGCTTCCATTTATGTGAAAACGATGCAAAAAATAATGGAGAAAGGAGATGGATTCGTTGGTACTGAATTGAAAAGAGTGGAGAAATTAGCTGATGGCAAAGTCAGTGATAACAAGAAGGGGCAGTTGAAAGATCGAGCCAGCATTCTCACATCATTCCAGCTCAGTATGAAAGATGAATTGTGATTTGAAATATTTCATTCATAATCATTTTCACCAGATCATTTGATACTTTATACCATAATGCAGGTCAATATAATTATGAGACTTGAAATGTGATTAAAAAAGGAGTGCATATGTATGATGGGATAGCTGCGTTTAATCTGATCAATTTTTCTTTAAATCTAGTGAGATGTGTGAAAGGGAAATGCTTATTAATGTGGTGTCCTCTTAGTTTAACGTGGAGATGCTAATTTTTGCTATAAATTGGGTAGAAATTTGGATTCTATGAATGTGTGGTCAGATTATTGTTAGGTTCTTAACTCGGGACCTGTTGTAATAACCTAAGTCTTACTATATTGTTCAGTATTTGAGATTGACTTACATTTTGACATCATGTATTTGCTTTGTTTTCTGTCTGTGAACTGTGGTAAAGTAGTTGTTTGTGCTTAATTTTGGTTGAGGTCACTACTCTGGAAATAGGGAAAATAACAATCCCACCAACAAATTTCAGCTTTCAATTTAAGATAATGATACCACCTGGTAACGGAGCTTCATTTGGAATCATTCATTGTGCACTTTATGTTTGTTACGATTGTTTTTACATAATTTGTTATATAATTATATACGTTCATAGGATGATTACATTATTACATTGGTCCCAAACTGTTTCATTATTTTAACAGAAATAAACTGTTATACGATATGTTGTTGTCTTGCCATTTTTAGAGTGTAAATGAGTGTATATTGTTTCACATTGTCAAAGGAAAAGCTAATTAATTACCCTTCACTTAGTATTAATTTTAATGACAATCCTAATCTAAGGTTATTAGTGAACTGCCATATTAGCTGTGCGGCTGTAAAATTGGGTTTCCTGCTGCTTGCCCTTGCAACTCTGGGTGATAACAATATTGTCTTATCTTGCTCATGTATGATTGTATGAAAAGCAAGTTCTTATTGTTTATGAGGGTTGATTGATGAGATGCACCTAATCCTGCTGCGGCCGAGAAGCTCGTGAGGATTGGCCATGCAGGCTGGAAATCTAATCTCGGATCTTCAGCATAGCTGGCCAAATGTGTTAAATGGCCAATGCCTTAACCACTAGACCACTCAGCTGCTAAAACAATATCTCTTATCAAATTGGTCACAAGTCCACAGGTCAGAACTGGAACCCATACAACCCAGAGACTCTGACTGATCACATTAACTGCAAATCCGAAAAGGGATTAATTATGACATTGAGAGAACAAAGTCATGCCTAAGACCATTATTTATCTCTTCGTCTCGATAAAAAACAAATCTCAAGGCAATTTTTTTCAATAAGTTTTATTTAAAAATTAACATATCTTAGTTGCACGTTTCTTATATTCAAACCGACACATACAAATCTGCCTATGTATTTAAAGAACAACATCTGGGCCCATCGACCACATTATGCATAATGCATACCTATTTATGTGATCAATTTTAACATCCACTGCTGGTGCAGTCAATTTTTATTGCAATATGCGATAGGAATTACCACATTTAGCACTGGTTTTTACTCATTTCCTTATAGAGCTAAACTCAGTATTTAAGTGAAGCTCAGAAGTAATTTGGGCAAAGAGTGTAAATTTATATTCATATCGGTGCACACTTGAATTTAATAGCTTTTAATGACCACTCTGTCTGATCATTGCACTGATCAATGAACTTTCGGTCTGTACGCATTAAGTTTTTGCTTCAAATCAATAAATCTAACATTTTTTAGTGTTAAGCTAATATCACTTTCGAGATGTGAGCACTAATTTCAATCTTCTTTTGTCAATACTTCAGTAAATTACAATATTTCACACAAATTCCTACTGCTAAATAATGACTGAGTAGACTCACAGTCAACTGCTAAGACAACTATTCTCATCCCTTTTTGCTCTGCATTTAATACATATTGTACTTAAAAAAATTCACGTTTATCTGAATCTAAATTATGTGGGGAAATAACAAAACAATCTTGACCATAACACTAAACTGTACATTGAAACAAATAAGTGCTAGTGTTAGTACAGAATAATTACACCTTAATTCCCTAATTCCAAAAGTGGCTTTGATCTGATAATCTAACTTAATAGAGGCTTGCAATATCAGTCTGCATGCAATGTTCTTTATACTTCACTAATTCATAAGTAATCATTGTATTTAGAACTCAAAACTAATTATCCAACAAAAATATAACAGGTAAAGTCCAGCTTCAAACGACAGTCTCACCACCCTTTTCATCTCCCAATCCATTAATTATAATAATGAATATTTATGAGAGCATTTCATTCAATGTCAAATAGCAAAATAATGTTACTTGATATCAGCTGTATTCTAGAATGGCGTCTCACTTGCATTCAAACGCATAACGTGTCAAAAGTGCTAGTATAGCACTTATATGGTACAATTTAATATAAACCATTTCACAGTTCATTAAATATGAGTAATATCCATGTGACCTGCATATTAGTACGTAATGTTACAATTTACATCATAGTTCTTGCTCTAAGGCTACTTTGTATACAAACCAATCTCCTATTTACAGCAGTTTTGAACTAATTGTTACAGTGGGAGATCCGTAAAGCCAATCACAGAGTTATTGCACACAAAGTAATATAAATATTCTACAAATATATCAACCTATCTATTTTGGCTAGGATTTCAGAATCCCATTAAAGTCTGTGCCAGAGTGTATGCGTCCAACACTATAAACTCACTGGACGCCAACTATTCAACACATTGGCCATAAATGACATGGCTTTGACGCTCGAACAATTTATATCTCTACATCATGGTCACTGACTTACTGATTATATCGTCAGAACCCTTGGACCCATATTTACAATGTCAAACAATTTCCAAGAGTGGATTTTGTGTCCTTAAACACTCACTATATAATATGGATTCATCCGTTTATCCATTTGGCTATAAAGTGCATCAGTAGTGGGACTAAATATATGGAATCATTAAAGTAGAAAAAGGTCAAGTCTCTTTCATAAGAAATCATCTTCTGGTGTGTAGATGCCTTGAGTTGCGTTTGCCACATCTTCTATAATTCTCTGAGCTATTTTCAACGCCATTTCTTCCTGTGTCTGAAATTATAGTACATGTATTATACCGTTAATCTTATGAATAATTTTATAACAATGTTTTTATTCCAGGGTCCTCCTGTTATCAAAATCTCAGATCTTACAAATGTGATAATGTAGACTTAGGTTATGTAAAAGCAAGTTGAGTTACAAATAATTAATGAATGTATTTAATCCTCTTAGTGTTAAAAAAAATAGTAGATTAAGTGTAAGATAAACTTAATCCTCATATATTACACATTTTAAAGTTTATTTTTCTTAAAGCTGCACTGTCTGTCAAATTTGTAGTTTTCTAAGACTCTTATCAAATAGTTGAAAATAACCTTTATTAATTAAGACACACTAAATTTGTGTAAACTAATGATTTTATCAGATATTAATTACTTTAAATAAATCATGCATTGAGTGAAAATCCAGACCAAATCATTGGAAACACAATGGAAATGGCATCATCGCTCAGTATTGTGATATCATCACTAGGTTTGTTTACATATTGAATTTTTGATGGCATGACAAATTTTAATATATATTTAAGTTTTAAAAATTGCTGTGCACAAATGAGCGTGTAATGGCAAATAATATCACGAGACAAGAAGGTAGTATTGGTTTGTATAATTATTTGCCAATGATAAATCTAGAGACATAGGAACTTTAAGTTTATTCACCTTTTCTCTATCAGCCTTCTTCTTAAAAATGGCACTGGCAGCTGAAAAATAAACCATTTCAACTCTAGTGAGACAAATAAAAGAGCTGGAATTTATGATCACAAGTCAAATAACACATAATTAGAATAATCTTTTAATTTTCAGTAAACTGGATGAAAGACTTGATTTTACATTTAGTCTTTGTCTCCGTCATGTCGTTACATGTCACGAATACCTTAGATGAATGTTTTAGGGCCTAAGTGTACACATGAAATTTTTTGTCAAGAAAGTCACATTATATATATATAGATTTTATTGACATGTAAAATATCATAAATGATACATATGTCATTCAGTTAAAAGATAACATGAAAGAGACATTAATGTAAGTACAGAAAGCAATAAAATTTCAATAATCAAGGTTCCAGCCACCAAGTTAACTTATAATACGTGTTTAAAATCCACATACACAATAGAAAAAAATACAAGCCGCTAATAAAAACATTTCACTCTCAAAGTCCAAAACATGACAAGCACATCATAACTAATAAACTAATAAACTAAATTAATAACTGTGTGGATACAGGAGATGGTTTTCTCTACACATCAGCTTGAAGGAGAAACTTTCCTAAACTAATTAATAACTCAGGTTCCTTGTTTGTCATTATTGCTGTAAACTTAGTTATATCATCTAGAGACAAGAAGTTGTTAATAAATTTAGTTGCATTCAAAAAAAGGTTAACACGGTGTTGCTCATTACCAGGACAGACAATCAAACAGTGAATTTCGTCTTCTACAAAGTTTAACGTACACTTTTCACATATTCTATTTGGAGCAGGAATTATTGGTTTATGGTGTCGACCTGTTTCAATCTTCAGGCTATGTGAACTTGTCCTAAATCTAGCTATTTTAGTTAACACTTTGCGAATTTGTTGCAATTCAAGATAAGGTTCTATTCTACAATCAGTTTTAAATAGTTTATATGTCCTAAGTTTTGGTTGTTGTGAACTGTCATTTATTGCATTACTGACTGAGATTCTCAAAAACTTACCAATGGCCCCCAAAGATTTATCCTTGTCAGGCTCGGTCTCCAATTCAGAAATAAACTGTCCTACTTCATTGACTTTGCCCATGCTCATTCTCCTGGAAAGTGCAGAACAAAATCATAATAATCATGCACTTTATAACTTTGATCCTTTCTCTGGTGAACACAATCATTGAGAGACCATCAATGGACTACATATAAGGTGGTTTTAAACATCAGACTAAACATGGAGTACCCAAAACACAGATAATGATACAAAAATTAGCTGAGAATAGACTAGCAGTTTGGTAAAAACCATCCTATCCTAACATAGCAGAGGCTTCTAAGATGTGGGCAATTTTTCAGTGAGGACATTTCTCAGTGTTCCAGCTAGGCCATTTGAGCATGGTGCTGCGCCATGCCCGACCTGACGCCCCTTGTGCCATGGTTTTTTTTGTCAGCATTAAGTAAGGCTTTTTTTTTGCTTTTCAACTAGCTGGGCGCTCTATATGAGTCTATTTAGGCACCCTAATATTCTTGTGCGCCATGCCCAATTCAAATCCTAGCTGGAACACTGTTTCTATCATGCATACAACTCATCTAGAATGTTCCCATTCTGACCTTATGAAACATTTTAGTAACACTGGGACGAGTAAGTCTTACCCGGACTGGGGCCGCAACCAAAGGGCATCAGGATTGAAGAACATGTTATCTATTCTCATATCGTCATCAATCATGTTAAGTGCCTTTTTTAAGTTTTTGTTGCTCTTCCCACCACTTTCCGAAGCTAGCAATGTGTTTCTTGAACTGATGCTCACAGCTTCGCTATTAGCACTCTGGTTGCTGTGCTCCGAGCTGGCATCACTACCTGTGGACAAAAAAATTGTTAGTACAAATGTAATGAGTGAAATGCATGTACAAAACAAACTTTCATTTAACACAAGTCTGGTCAATGTGGTCATAGCAATGCAAAAAGTATGGAGTAAATATCCATTCTTTTATTTTGTATTTTACAAAATTAAGACCCTACACCTACCACCATCAACTGGCGCCCTCTGTTAAACAACATGTATGTATATGCAATAGACATGCATCTTTTCAACAAGAAATAACAAACTTGAGTAACTTTCAACTTATGGTGCTGCATGTACTTTTTATAGATCCGGCTTCGAGTAGCCAGCTATAGCCAGACAGTTCCATTTGGCAGGCAGCATCATATAGCAGAAGTTGTCTAACTTTGTCTAGGTTCAATTTGACAGACCGTTTTTAATGAAACTAACTTTAGATATTCATCATAACGGCCATCACTGGTTAACGAGACAAACCAATAAAAATTTCTTATATATACATCTAAGAGTTGACCAAAAAATTCTCATATAAACATTCTTTGTTTTCACTACAATAATGGTGTAATTTGTACCAAATTTAGACATTTTATTCACATAATTAAGGAAAATACAGCATCCGATGTAAGCAACTTTATTTCAATGTCATTTGCCTTACCAGTTCTTTTCCTCTTCATTTGTGGCAGGTCTGCTGATAACTGGATGGTATTGATGAGTTCTGTCAAGTATTTCAAGTACAACTCCCCTTTTACAAATGGCGGAAAATGTTTCTGAAATCAACAAGAAAGCATTCAGAATTAAAGGATTCAGAACCACACGTTTATGATTTTAGCATTTTATTATTCGAAGCACAGCTGTGTCTCATCTCAAGTGCCCCCTCTTTCTTCCCCCTTCCCCCAAATAGTACATATGCCAAAAAAGGTTATGTAACTAATAAGTCCTCGATTATGACATTAAATTTTTTGGTCAATGAATATTGTATTTACCCTCATAGAGTAGGATGAAAGAATATTTCGTAAGCTATAATATAAATGAGTTACCTTTTCTAATGTACGCAACAAAAGGCGTTTGGGCGTTGAAAAACAATCAGGTAGTGGGCCACCTTCACGGCAAATGTTACCCTCGACCTGAAATCTGATGGAGTCATCAAATCCGAGAGGGTTAGATGCCTGGAGGGAAAAGTACCTGGAAAAACAGCAGAACAATTTAAGTATCAAGTGCACTGTAGTAGATAGCATCCAATGACATGAATTTAAAAACATGATCTCGAGCTGCTTCCGTTATATTCTATTGTTACAATACTATTCAGATGAGTTTTAGTGATACTATACTTGTACCTACTTTCCGCCTTAGTCAGTTTTTCACAGATGTTGAGCAGCGTTGTTGAATGATTAGGTAAAGTATTACAATTAGGTAAAGTATTACAATTAGGTAAAATATTACGATTAGGTAAAGTATTACGGGCCATTCATATTTCACTGTTTGTTTAGGTCCAATCTTTCACAAATTGATATAGTTTCTTGTTCTTCTAACACCACTGTGTGTGTGTTACTTCACTGGCCTCACAATTAAGCGCAGCAATACAGTCAGTCCCAAAAGTTTTACATACATTCCATTCCACATATGTTCTCTCAAATAAATAATCACCATTCTTTACAATAACAATTCCAACCATTTGCCTTTATTTCTATCATAGGTTTTAGCAACCTTCATTTATGGGTGATTTTATCAAAATTATTTTACATTTATGACATCTTGTATGTAAACTTTTGGGAGAGCCTGTAAATGGCTTGAATTTCACTTACTTATCATATATCACCATGGCGTCCTTCTGTGCCTCATTTGTGTCGTATTGACCGTGTTGCTCCGACAACTGTTGCTGGAAATTCTCCATGGCCAACCAACACTGCAGAAGGTCAGACACTCCCTCCTGGTCCATAAACTACAACAAAAAACGCTTCAAATGATGATAATGATGATGATTATGATGTATTACATATCACTTAAAAATAGCTGTCCCTAGGTGGTGGCACAATATATACGGCCATGTATCATGTGTATGACATGAT
The DNA here is from genome assembly GCA_932294295.1 of Alitta virens. Lineage (NCBI taxonomy): Eukaryota > Metazoa > Annelida > Polychaeta > Phyllodocida > Nereididae > Alitta > Alitta virens. The sequence goes on along the minus strand of OW028575.1, from coordinate 10,320,631 downwards.
GCAAGGGCACCATTGTCGAGCCTTTTTGGGGCTATCGTAGCCACCTGTGTAACTAAATTCAAATATTCATATACTAATATAATATCTGTTTCTTACAAAAGTAATGTATTATTTACTAGTCTTCGGATAACAGCATAACATTTCATTTTCATTAAAAAAAAAAAACAGCTATAATTTGAAATGACAAAAAATAAATGAACATAACCAGAATCAAATTTAATCAGTTCCCTTTCTTTTTTTAAATATTTTCAGGATTTTCTTGCCGGTTTTCTTGTGTATTCACGCAGATTTTTGTTACTTTCAATCTGAGTTTTCTTCTTCTATTTACTGTATTATTCATAACTTCAAATATCGCACCTCCATAAAATACGACAATGCCACTTCATTGTAGAGCACATCTGACAAATGAACTTGACGTTCCGTTAAAATATCAACCTGATGTTTGCAATGGAATTCGCTCTGCAGGAACTCTGGAAAATATCTGAAAAGGAAATAAAAAATGTTCACTATGGCACAAAAGCATCCCTACTTTGCATACATTTTAGTTCTATAGTATCTGTCATACTCCGTTACAGAGCATCAACCATTCTACCAAGCAATGTCATCATTTTAATCATTGAGGAATTTTATCAAAAAATTATTATTATTGATTGTGTCACAGGACGTCGGCAACCCATGAACACTGACACCTGCAGCAAATTGCTTTCGAAAGATGTATGCCGAAACATCCAGATGGCAAATTTTTGCCTCTGCACCCAATAAATGGGCCAATATACTTTCATACTTGATATGGCAGAATCAAAAACTTACTGATTGTCCATGCATTTCACAACAAATTCTTGACATGGAACAAAACTAGCTGGATCAACTTGCCCATCTTCTCGACATATTTTGCCTGCAAAATAAACACCAATAGAGAATTTGCAAGGTCATACAGTTATCCTTTCTTCTAAAACATAGGGTTCTTATAAACTTTTCCATGACCATTAATATTATTTCCACAACAAAAAAATCTATAGACCTATAACAAATACACTGTACACCTTTTAATGGCTTCGGCACACCCCTTACAGTCATTGTACATATTTTCATTAAAAGATTAAGGTCAAACTTTGCTTACAGGTAAGCACACTTAACTAGAAGTTTTGCGATACATACACAGGGAATTCAGATAATAAGGCCACCAGAATTAATGTCCCTTAAGCTTCTCAAACAAAAAGGACTTCGCATTGTTCAAAATCATAATTCATGAGGAAATTTCAAGCTTTTTCATGACATTTATTATATTCATTCCAGAATTCTGCAACTTTCCATGACAACCAATTTTCCAGAATCATTTGTTCAAAATCATAATTCATGAGGAAATTTCAAGTTATTATATTCATTCCAGAATTCTGCAACTTTCCATGACAACCAATTTTCCAGAGATTTCCATGGCTGTAGGAACTGAAAAAACCAATCAATACAAATGAAGAACTTACTTATAGTTTCATTCCTAAGGTGATCTGAGATGCCAATTGGATGGCTGCAGTCTTGAGCAATGTACTTGGAGTATATGCTGACAGCGTCTTGCGCGATACCTGAAAATGATAACAAGCAATCAGAAGGCTTTGCGTGCATGTGGGCCCAACTGAAACAGCACTGACAGCTAAGATATAATGTATGGTAATGTATAATATAAGCAATAAAGTATTCCGACACTGTCTGAGCATGATACTTGTTAAATAACAATTACCACCTTTACACTACAACATCATCTTCCGACCACCTCGCTAATTCAGACACTTAAGTTTGGCAAGTAATGGAATTTTTGCCTATCATTAAAGACTATCAGGACCTTTCTATTTACAACAACTCGGATCTGCAACCATGGGTGGTCACATTAGCAAGGCGCTGCGCAGCGGAACAAGGACTAAGAAGCTGTGAAGTCAGGTCCTGACTAATCTGAGAAAAATATGAAGCAATAACACTATACCAATTTACTACCAAATTTACAATCATATGTACTGTACCGTACTAATTACAAGAAATTTTTAATTCCTTTGTGGCCTATTCATTTAATTACAAATTGCATTATTACTGGATGAAGAACAGCATAGCATGCAAAGTGAATGTGACTTCACCTGACTGCTATACATTTATTTATATGTTTAGATATTACGATTACTCACTTTTCCGCAATTTGTCTTGCAAGGAATCGTCTGGCGCTGCATTCTCAGCGGAATGAACTGGAGTAGGCAAGCTTGGTTCTGGCGAAGATGAAGATGGACTGTTCGTTTTGGCACTTGAAGTTGAATCGCACGTTTGACCTGATTTTTTGGTGGTAGGACTACTCGAGCCAGGGCTGCCAGTCCGGTGGGTGGACGAGGTCGTTCTGTGGTTAACACCAGAGTCTGTGTGAGTTCGGTACTCTGCAGTTGTCGTCAGTTCATGGTGATTATTTTGGGAATGAGTTTGATATGGTACCTGGCTGGCGTCCGTGCCTGACACTGCGGGACTGTGATACAGGTGGGTCGGAGAGGAAAGGTCCTTCGAATGGACTGGGCAGCCTGGAGAGGGACTGGTCACTCCGGAGGACGCCGTGTTGTTGTGAGCACAAACACACTCTTGTGGATCACCATTGGAGGTTGGGGTGCTTTTCGCCTCCGTGGTATTTGGACCCGAACTACTGGAATAACTCTGACCAGCATGTATTCCATAATTACTTGGTGAACCTGTTTCCCCTTCTGCACTCTGTCCAGCGTGACTTGAACTGACATCATTACAAACCGTCTTTAATCCCTCTCTTGACCTTTCTGGCGATACACCACACTTCTCTCCTTTATTAGCTGCTGTTACGCTGTCCGAACTCTTAGCAGAACTGACACTTTGACTTCGGCTCTTATTGAGCGAGCTGCTCCTGATGCGTGTCCAAGCGGATGCCTGGAAACTCTCTGCATCCAACCAGAACTTAACGACGTGCTCCGCATGGCGTGAATGCATGTACTGAATGAAGTAGGGTAGGGCATCTTTGTCATGAAGGACTTCGTAAAGTGTTTTGGAAAGACGTGAAGATGTCAGAACCGGTGTTTGAGGATTTAGGGAACCTGTGAACACAAAGAACATTTGATAATATATAATATATAATATACCGTCTTCATAATTATGCTGACATCATTCGAAGGTTCATCATTGTATATATAGCAGCTTGCCACTTTTCTTTAAAGCATCCAATACTATAGTATTGCACATCAAACCAAAAATAACAACGTTTAATACTTCCATCTGCTGCTCATTGATGCAATACAATCGTGACAAAAAATAAAATCATAAATATATTAAAACCATAACTTACACATATCACTGCCTCACAGCAATTGGTATTTGTACTCCTTACATATACTTACAATTATATTGTAATGTCATATTTTGACTTTCCATATTTACTACTACAAGCAATACCAGAATGCAATGATGAAGCGGGAAGCAAAATAGTTGATCAATGGACCACATAGGTGCTTAGCAACAACGCAACAGTCCACAGGTGTGCTACGATTCTGCAAACATTTGTTATTAGGCAACAAAACAAAACCGTACCTGTGTTGCTGTGGATGTTAGGTGACAGAAGCAAGCTCCGAGGTCGAGCACCCCATGCGTTGAGGGAACGGTTTGAGGGCTCTGAAATTGTAAAGTTTGCAATGCATCTAAAAGCTTCACCCAGGAAAGGTGTAGGAGTAAAAAGCTTATTATGGCTTTGGTAACCAAAGTGAGTGATATGCAGGGCTGACTGTTCTTTTAAGTTAAGTGACATTATTCATAACAAAATAACCTTATACAAGTGATACTGTGATACAAATAACAACTTATATATCTAATTATAGCAAACATTGGAATTTTCACCTTGACCAAAATCCAATAACTTCCAAAATGACAGCCATAACTGATAACAAAACAAATACAATGCTTCCAGCTCTGAACAATTCTGAATAATACATGAGCAATGCTAGAATACAAAATATGCAGGATAATAGCGGTTGTGAGAGTAGAGATACCAATCATGGCTATTTACACAATGTCATAATTATTTCAAGAACAAATGCACGTTTTAACCTTAGATATTGGCTAACTAATCCTTTGCAATTGTCATCATGTCTATTTTGTGATCATCCCATTTTAATTGCAGTGAAATATCACCATTAAGACTACCACAATGTAGTTAGTTTATTGTTCTTGATTCTGAGGTGTTCTAAAGTGGGGATCCACTGTACACTGGTATCTACAATCAGTTAACTAAACAACCAAGTAATAAACTCAATATTAAGACCATCTCACCATTAAGACATGGCTTGAACCAGAGTGGCCTTGTTACATCAGCTATTTAGCAAGGTTCTCGAGTATATACAGTCTAGTGCATCATTGTATGATCTGTGTACATGATTTAAAAGTGTATCATCAATAGGCAAAGGTCAAACAAAGGTCACACATTGATTATCATTAAAATAACGGTCATTGAAACATCTTACGCAAAATAACAATTTTCAAAGTGCTCATTGACAAGGCCTACAGTATTAATAATCGGAACACTGCTAATGCCAAATTTAGTGGCCTTAATGAGGTGGACTTATTAGTCACGTGGCTTAGTAGTGAGGCTAAGGCAAATGAAATTGTGAAATATATCCAGATTCATAAATTAATCAATTAAATGATAGTGGACAAATTCCTGTCTCTCGTTCACAAATTTCAGATGAGATCTAAGCGATTTGTTTTAATAATTTATTGCCTCATCAAGCTTATATTAATTATGAGGCCCCTAGCTACAACATTATTCATATAGCCAAAGGCCAACATCGTCCCCTTGGCAGTACAGCACACAGAAAGTATGTGCGAGTGACACCTGACACCGCAGGACTGAAGTCAAATTGATAGTCAAATCACATGTGCCACCTGTTTTAACAAGTTAGAGTCAGTCGTAAAATAATTCAATGCATCGGGACAATCTGATTGTAATCCTCGCTCACTTTCCTTACGCACATGGAGTGAAATTATGTCATTACGACACAAATAATCATTTGTCTAAGTAACGTATTACACTGATACTGAATCAGTATCATATTTATTTTGTCTTATCATATGTTATACATTTATATTCAATGCCCTTTTACATTTGAATATAATCCATTGTCGCAAAGGACTAGGAAATAGGGCTTCCAATTTAATTGTTAATTTTATCATACAGTTAATTTTTAACAGTAACAGCCAGTTAAACGTTAAGCGCGGAGTAGATAAACTTATTGGCTCCATTCTTATATACTTAGGATAATAATTAGTTAGAATGCATAAAATATACTAAATAATTTTGATTTGACCAGAGTTGAGATTTTTTTCCTCTCTCAAACTGACAGGTTACTGAAATTTACAGAAATCCAACAAGAATCAAACATGATGTGTATGCACAGTTTCATAAGATATACAGGTTCGTAGCCAAGGGGGGGGGGGGGGGGGGGGGTCGATAGGGTCTTTCAACCCACCTCCCTTGTTCCAGGTCCACACATTGGTCCACATAAAGGAATGATATTTTACATGTTTAACCCAAAATATTATATCGCAGGGTCCACAAGTTGACGAAAGAGACCCATCCAATGTTGGCCTGATATACAAACTTCCTTGACAACAGTATACATTTTTAAAAAGATTGTTAGCAAGACAACTGCAAGAAACAGCATTATTGAAACTAGACTTCATAGTTGACTTTTTAAATAGGTTTTGAAAAAAGTACAAGACAACATATGTGCTGGCCCTTAAATTATATTTGCATTAATATTATTATATTATTATGTATATGAGTGATTCCACAGAAATGGTGCACTCCCTGTCCTGAGGATGGGCAGACTAATGTTAAGATATAATTACACAAAAGAAGTTTTTGCAGGAGTCTCTCATAACTGATATTTTGGATGTCCCAAGCCTCATGCTATACCTCTTTACTCTGCTCAACGAATGTAAGTTAAAAGTCATTTATGATATGTGCACTTGCATAGATATATTCAGGAGAAGTTGAACTTTCAACTGGCAAAGAAAATTGGGAAATATTTTCAGTTCTAGTAACATTATACATTTGTTTAAGTTTGTCCACAGAATCAATGTCCCTCCTGTTACCATGGTATTAAAATGCCGCTAGATAAAAATCAAGAATTGTTAGGTTTGTGCAATTTTCAAGAGATGAAAGCACTGATACTGACTCCAGGATGTCTGTTTATCTTAAACATTACGATAATATTTTACAATATTTAAAGAAAAGAGCTTGTTTTGGTTTGGGGCGACTTTTATGCGCGCCATTCCTGTTACCAAGTTTATAAGGAAGTTATTTATTGCAGAAAATAGCTTCAAAGCAATCTTGAAAGTATTCCTTCATTACAAAATGGAATGGAAACTTTGGTTCCCTAAATGTCAATACTGTTACTGTCCTACCTGTTACCGTAATGGCTGACATAAAAAGTCATATGACCAACCAATTTCAATATTAAAGATGAAAAATGTTTTGTTGTTATGTTACAACACAGAAATGTATGAAAATTCATATTTTTGAAAGATTGAAAATTTCATTATTTTGCACTTGAAATGCCAAAAGTGCACCGTTTCTGTGAAATGACCTTAAGGGGGAAGAGAGAAAATATAAAAGATAACATGCATACTTACAAAGATAATACTTGTTTTTTTTTTTAACTAATCATTGGTAATTCTTGTTTTTAAGCCTGGTTTTGAGCTTTTATACTAAAAATAATATTTGACAGTTATTAATATGGCAGTTAACAGGCAACTCTTAGCAGTTAATTGTTAACTGTTAATCGGCCAGTTTTAACAGTTAACACTGGTTAATTAATTGTCACAATTAACTGGCTGGAAGCCCTAGTGCTCATCATGTTCGTGGAGGACCACGAGAATAGCAGTGTTCCAGATAGGCCATTTGAGCATGGCCCTTGCGCCATGCCCTTTTATGTCAGCGCCATGCCCGAAATTAAGTTAAGATCCTTTTTTATTTTTTGCCTTTCCTAGCTGGGTGCCCTATATGAGTCTATTTAGGGTGCCCTAATATTCTTGTGCGCCATGCCCAATTCAAATACTAGTTAGAACACTGGAATAGGAATACTTGCACAAACATTTCAATTTCAAAAGTTCAACAATACTGCTTTTTAATGATTTTTCTGCAGTCTTAAGCATAGCCATTTCAGCCAATACAAACTACAACAGCAGAAATTTTCATTTAAAAATTGTCAAGTGAAACAGAGCAGAAACTCCTCTCATTTACTTCCTAAAAAGTGCAACACACCAGTAAAAAGTTGTCATATTAAAACATAAAAATGTAAAGGCATGGTCTGAAGTAGCTAACTGCCACACACACTAAAGTCAGTTTCTACTGCTACTACTATAAAATTTCACATAGCCATTGGCAATCCAAGTGACCCACATCAGTGGATGTGATCATTTTCTTCCTGTGGTAGTTTGATTACATACGAGTACTGTGATTGGGTAGTCATGCTTCTGAATACTTTGTGATATAAACAAACTATGTAAAGCTTGATGGAAAGCATGAGCTTTTTCAATATTTTATGGGAGGTATAAATACGCGCAAGTCACTGCACCCAGCACCGAAAAAAGAGACAATAATACTGCTAGTACCACATAAATTCTGTACAAAGCAAACAGTGCAATAAGTGCAAAATATGTGTCATACACGCTCCACTGCACAAAAACTTAGACACATAACAATAATATGCGCATACAGCAACCATATTAAAATGCTGACTGCTGAGATATTCAGCTGATGTGGCTGGTTGTGGCTGGATAGATATATATCATAATTCACAACATTAAGCAATCACTTGCTGCCATTATTTCATGTTTCTTAAGTTTCTTCATGCTTAATTAACCTTCCAACACCTCTACTCTCAAGACTTATTCCAACTACATGAAAGGTTGATTTAATAATAAAAGCATTGAAAAACAAATAAAAAATATAAATTAAAATTGTGGCAAATTGTGGATTTATAAAACAGTAAGCTGCCCAGGAATTAAAAATATTATGATTATAGTTTGTTACGTAAATTCCATAAATTGATCAAGGAAGATTTCATTCTGACAAGAACAAAAACTATTTAAGTTTGTTTACATTATATGTTTAAGTGTTACCATAATCAAAGCTTCTACTAAAATAAATATGCAGTGATTCTTCAAAGTCATAAATAATCAAAGTATGGCAATAGTTTTTATGAAAATATATATCATATGTATATTGTTATTATGTACAGGGTATACTTCAAATACTCATTCTCAACCTTGCTCAACAAGCTGCGATGTGACTGCGACTCTGTTCTATTAGTTTGTAAAGAAGGATTCAACCGCACAGCTCTAGTACAAGTCGGTATGAAAGACCACCTTACCGACATCTCCATTTGAGACCGGAACAGATGAATGTTCTTTGTCGGGGACAATCACAGGTGTCCGTATCTCAGGAGTCTTGGAGGGAGATGAGGGCGACTTTTTATCTGAAATAACAAACAACCCAAGTATCAAAGAGAGCTTTTGGACACGTCCACATGATTTGTGCTTGTCAAATATATATGCAAAGCTGTAACCTATAATCTCTATGTATTACAGAAACATTTTATTATAAACTCATATATTATAATGGAATAATTCAAGAGGTAATTTCTTTCAACTAATCTTTCAAAATTGCGGTATCCGGTGCATTCAAAGAATACGCGTATTAACATGACCCAGCTTGTAAACGAGTCAACCCAGTGTTAGTTACACTGATTTTTTAAAATATGTGGTCTTTCATTATCAGCAACATTTGTTTGCAAAAAATGTGGATCTTGAATAATATCCGATAGTTCAATTAGAAATATTTAACAGCTGGTATATAGTTGTTTTTCTTCGTACTCATTTTTGAACAACAAGTAATTAACATAATTGCCTTAATTTTGTATAGTGGACAGCTTGACCCTGAGACATAAATTACACTTGAGCTAAACCATATCATGAATAGCCCAATGTATGGGGTGGAGCAATATTTCGTATTGCATTATTGGGGGGAGGGGACGCAGAGGGAGGGGGGGGGGGGGGCTAAAGAAACGAGGTATTTGAATTCTTGGACCAAGAATACACTCCATTACGTCTCTCGATATACTGTTTTGCCAAGATTTAAACAGATGTGACACAATCAAATACAAGATTGAACACAACTGAAACTGCAATGGATCCTCCCATTTCAACAACACAGGTGATCTTTCTGATCAAATGACGTCTTCCGCCTACCTGACTTTCTCTTGAAGAAGGGCATGATGTCATCCCTCAATATGATTCATAAACCCCATCTTTGACAACGTCATGGCACCAATATCACACTGTTTCACAAATAAAATCGAAGTTTTACTGTCAAGTATGTTTACGCCCGCGAAGGATATGCACAGACGTCGCCATCTTGGTTTATAACTAATTATCCGCTAGATGGCGAATATTTTGACATTTAGCGACATCTGTTGAGCAACCCTGAAACTACGCACGTGGCAGAAAGACTAAGTTGGAAATTTTAGAAAGTTGACTGAAATTGCAGTATGACATTGTGAGTATAGAGACTTTTTTTAAAAATAGAGCTAATATCGTTAATTCCAACTTCAACTTGTTCAAGCAGGCGCCAAGTAAATCAAGACATTGATTCATTCAATTATACTTTATAATGTATATCTATTGTGTTGATAGTTGTTCTATCATTTTACGTGCGAATGACGTTTTACGCGCAAGCATATCAATCCCGTAGCCCCGGACTGTGGCTGCTCCGACAGCTTTTGATATGCGGCCAGGAGCTAATCGATCCCGACGAATCAGACCAGGGTATAAAATAAGCGTGTAACGATCCCAAAATGTGCAGAGTGATCAAATCGTCTCTAGTTATATTTCCCGCATACTTAACATATATGTGAACTGGCATATTGATATTTTTGCGCAGATATTTCGTGAAATGTGCAGTGATCACTTTATTTTTTTATTTTATACTCTGAATCAGACTCCCCCACCCAAAAATTTCTGGATCCACCCCTGTGTCACAGTGACAGTGTAAGGTAATTAGATGATGTCATGAGTACATGTCTAGGTCTCATAAGCGTAGGAGGTGGGGGGGGGGGGGGGGGGCAAAGGAAATGTCCAGGAAAGCCAAAAATTCGGGCAAAAAGTTGAAAAATTCGGGCATAAAGGGGTGCTTATAAAAGCCTTAAAATTCGGGCAAGATGACCTTTGCCCCCCAAAAGAAAGGTGCCTCCTACGCCTATGCTAGGTCTAATAATTATCCAGATAAGGCAGATCAACGTGATTCTGCCATGGCATCATCCTGATTATAGACCCACCACTGTAACTGTTAGGTAATCATGCATACATTTGCATCATGGTGATTTATAATTATTGTGATAGTATCATTACCAGTTGGTATTGTACAATTGCAGCCATAAAGCCCATGCTGATTAGAATTGTTTGTATTGCATATCTATTATATTTATAATTGATGTGTTGAATCAGCTCACATGATTAAATACTGGAGAAAGACGTAATGATGAGATGGTGGCCAATGCAAATCTGCACCCCATGCCTATTATTAAACTCCATGGGTGGGATCTTTAATTGTAAAGTCACCATATTGTAGCTCTTTTAGCATGCTAATTTTCCAAGGCTAGTTTTGAAACCAGGAGCTAAAGAAAAGCTGACCAGCTCTTTAACCACCAGACAACACAGATGCTATACAGCTACTTTGTTTTAAGAAACTTTTATAATCGTGGAGGAGTTCTAAAGTTTCTGGGACGCATAAGCAAAGCATTAGTGCACTGTTTGTTCAGTACGTATTTATTGCCCAAAAACATTGAAATTGAAATGTGACTTTAGCTGGAAAATCAGCTTTGGTTATGTAGGACCATGAAAAATAGCTATATGATGTGATAAACTGTATCATTTTTTTGTGATAGGTTTGTTGTATGTGTACTAAAAGGGTGCAACTCAGACCTCTCTATTAAGATCAGGCCAAAATGGCCTTAACAGTGAATGATCTTATTTGTGAGATTATTGTGGTTCTAAATTAGTAAACCTTGGTGGTGGTGGTGGATTAGGGCTTTATGTCCTGTATTTCTGCACCTGATGGGCTAATTAGGACAGGCAGGGACCATGGCAATGAGACGAAGGATGAAACAGCCATTGAACTTGACACATAACGAAACCTGGTCATAACGAACACTTTTTGGTCATCCCATTTTTGTCATCATATAAGAAGGTCCTAATGAAAAGACAGTAAAGGATATCATAGAAAATATATATTGGTTATTTTAATAAGGAAAACAGAATTGTGCTAAGGAAGGCTGCAGTGTGATATACAAATGTGTGTCCGTTGCAGACTTTGTCACATCATTTAACTGTAATGTGTGCCAATGTCAATACATTCTCCTTGAAATTCTTTCATGTTATTTGATCACAGTCGTAAAATGTTATTATTTCGCCCCACCCTGGAGGCCTAGAAGCTCCTAGAGCACATGATCTCATCTGATAGATGTGTACTGCATGACCACATACATCCTGGCATGACAAATTGAGTGTAATGTGAAGATCAAAATATTTCAAGATGTGACAAACTAGATATTTGCTATTTGTTTTGTCACAGGTCCAAAATATTATTATTAGAAAGTTGCATATCCCCAGATACTTCAGATGAGCAGATTTCTATGCGAAGTCACACACTATAATTCTGTTTGGTCAAGATGATATTGTTCATCAATGAATGAAAATAAGCTTTACTGAGTATTTCTTGTTATGTAGATTCCACGATTAAGTAACTATATTAGACACAGTTTACACCAGTGTATATACTGTATTACTATATACCAGTCAATGAGCATAAGGCATGCCTATAACATAAACTACATATGTCACTGGAAGTCTAGAACTATGCATTTATTATATATCTGTATGTCATTGACACTCAGACAAGTGTGTAGGACTCTAGTATTTTTTCACCCTGTTGCCTATTTAGACAAGTGTTAGTATTTTTTGTCGTATTGTTGCAGCCATGCAAAGAATACAAAAATGCCTAATTGTTGTTTTGTTTGTAAAGCTGGAAAAAGTCATTCCCAGTGATGAAAACCTCACTTTAAGACCATGGTGCACCTCCTTTTTAACTTTTAAGACACCTCAAATTCAACACATTTATAATGTATAGTTCCTGCTTAAGATTACTTCAATATTAAGACCACTTAGACCACCCAATTTGTATTCTTGCCATTGTATTTTACTTCTCTATGAAGACCATCCAACATTAAGACCTAATGTTTGCACCAAGGGTGGTCATAATGGCGAGGTTCCACCATATGTTTTTGCCCTCTTTCTTTAGACTAGTTTTCCCCATCATTAAAACAATCTGTTATTGAGGCTACTTTGGTCTGAAATTACATGTGATTACAACAGAGACTCTCTGGGAGGTTCAACTGCATACATCGTATTATATTTGTTGTACGGTAATATTTATAGGGAGTAGTCCTGGATTTTTTGTGTGAATTTGTGAAGTAGCCTACATTTATCTGTGATTTAGACCGTGAGTTGTGTTGCAAACACTGCAAAAAATTAAAACACAACTTTGATTTTGTCTTGTTTTGCTTTTTGCTTGTAAAAAAACCCCAAAAAACATGGAAAATGCTGGCTCTGTTAGTTATGGATTCTGGAGCCCTGTTTCACTGTTGTGTGCATTAATTGTATGGTACTAGACTACTAGTAAGTATGTCAAGATGGAATTGTAGTACCATGCCATATAAGAAAGACTGATCAAGCCTCATATTTGCATAAAATTAATTTTATAAACTTAATTCAAAATATGTACTTGATAAATAATAGTAATGTTGAACTATCACAGTACGTAGTACGTAGGCCTTTGTAAAATATTATAATAAATAATTCTCATCGAACAAGTCTCATTTACAATTATTGTGTGTTTGGATCCCACAAAAACCTAGGATCCAAGCAAAAACCCCATTCAGTCAAACGCCAACAGTGGCGCCCCTAGCGGCCGCCACTGAAAGCTCTAATAGGCGGGGAGAGACAGCTTGGCCTAAGTGAACAGTGATCTGCAAAGCACAGTCAGACTGCAGTCATTTATCCTACTACCTGCACAACTACTGGATCATACCTACTTAAATTCATGTAAGTTGTTTATTATTTCATAGTGCAGTTTAATTGTGTGTGCTATTATGAATTTACATATATTCAGTGATAACGCAGCCGGGTAAACAAAATAGACCAATCGCTGGTTGACCGGCTCGCCCCTATCACAGTGACACAGGTGTGCACCCATCAAAAGGTAAAATACCCTGTGATACCTACCTGTGATCTGACATCACACAGATCATGTAATGTGCGAATTCAGAGGACATATAGATGCATATGGCATATGTGAAAGTTGGTCTATAGCCAATCGCTGAATATGTATGACCTACAATAATAATAGCTTGCGTTTAGTAGTCTTTTCTTATGCATGGGCTTACACGATGCTGTGTTCATTCAAACGTGCTATTCTATTATACCCTCGACAATCATAAGGACCCGCAGCCCCCTCAGATGAGAAAGCTTCAAGAAAGGGGTTATAACTTATAAAGAGGTACTTTATCATTGCATTTTACCCCCCAAGAAAGTGTCATGATTGTATTGATAGGGGTGGGATTGTTTTGAAAAAGAACCTCCTGCATGATGTTAAAGTCTTCTTAGTGTAATATATATAGATGCCATTATATAGCAATTTGATGGCCATGTTGGTCATGAACTTGAGTAGGCCTTATACATGCATTGAATTGTTATTAGCAATTTTGGTATAAATATGATGTGTGAATTTATGATACAGTCCTTGGTATTGTCAATATTATAACTTATAATAGCATTGTACAGATAGATATATGCATGTCAAATTGATGAGGAAAAGACCTGAAATCTAGGTTGTATAATAATGCAGGAAGTTTGGGATTCTTTTTTCAGTGCTGCAAGGCAATTTTCTCAGGCCATTGACTTTTTTTCTGTTTAATTATAGTTTCATGTAGTATAATATGCATTGTACAGTATTTGCCATATTAAAAATCGTATGCATTTGATATTTAATAAGTGGCGTTTCTGCCACTGGTATTATGAGTCATATTTTTATTTGGCATTCATATATTGTCATTAATATAACAATATAATATATTTATGGATATTGCAGCTTCTTTAACATTGAAATTAATCTTGTCCTATTTTTAATCGAGTAAATACGGTAGATGTCTTAATAAAGTGAGTGTGATGACTTGATGGACTGTGAGCTGAGTCAGTGACTGTCTAATTCTCTCTGCTAGCTCAAGGGCATGCAGGCCTCATGTCCTATGATGTGAGTGGTCTTTGATGATGGGTCCAGGGGCATAGGTTTCATTTTTACATATTTATGCCATTTGAGGACACAAAAAGAACTTGTTAGGCCGGGAATGCAGCCCAGGGTGTTGGGGATTGTTGTGCCACCAAAAAAGGGGACAGTGGTGGAGGGTGTCCCACTAAATTGGTTGTAATAAAGGTACCAGCCACCCCTCCCCCCACCCCCATACACACAGTTGCACATATTGTAGACAAGTGATGGCCATTTATATACAGTACTGTTAGGGCATAACATACTATTTAAATGATTTGTCATATCGCTTATAGGTCATAGGGCCTAAAATTATTTGTACAGTTGCACCTTTAACGAAATTATATTATAATTATATTATACCAAAATTGGATATTACAAAGAATTTATATCAGGGTGTGTATATTATAGCTCCATTGTAATTACTTCAGTAAGTCTATCAATTGAATGATAACCCACTTAGGCCCATATACAAGGAATATAACATAACCCTTAAACTGTTGTTGTTTGAGTTGAGTTTGTTTATTTGCACCAAACAAAGTGAATACATTTTCAAATTATAGTCAATACCTTATTTTGATAGTCTGAAATATATAATTATTATAACATTGGTTCACTCCATGATGTATGTGGCTTATTATTTCCACCCTGTGGTCGCTTTAATTACTTTAGTTACACCCAAAGGGTCCAATTCCATTGTACTGCTGCTTCAGATATCCGCTGTGATCAGTAGATGCCCGGTCTATTGTATATTGGGTGTTGGTGGCACAATGGTGTGATCAGAGGGCTGCAAATTATAGTGTAGCTTTACCTTTGAAGTTTCCCTTCTGTTGTTCTAATATTCATGGTGTATTGAAATCACCCTAAGTGTAAGGAACGCCTCACAAGTAAGACCACTAGATGGTGGGTTCTATATTACTAAAGTAGGACCCAATTATAACGAGGACCCACTTATAACGAGGACCCACTTATAACGAGGACCCATTTATAACGAGGTCCAAATTATAACGAACACACACACACATATATATATATATATATATATATATATATATATATATATATATATATATATATATATATATATATATATAACAGAAGTCCAGTTATAACGAGGTCATTGTCCATGAACAGATTGTTTTGCCCATATTTTACATGTACCAGACTGGCATATTATGTTTCAGAAACACAGTTATATTATATATTTGTGTTATGAATAAATAACTAATGTGTTGCTATAGTCAACAGACTCAACACTGGTTTTCCATTCTAAAAGAATTGGAATAATTTAAAGTTTGCATGTGCTTTAAAAAAAAGCCAGTTACTTTTTCTTTACTTCAGAGTAAACAGTCTAACATCATGAATATGTTAAACTTTTGGATCTTTTCCCAACCAATTTTTAGGACATCAAGAATAACGAAGTGTTACTAAACGTAACCCGTGGCAACGTTTTGTCCATTTGATGGATCTCTCTACTATTTACCCACGAGCTGTCCGTTGGGTGTCATGGCAACGTGAATTATGTGCACATTTGCTGCATTTCTGGTTATTTTGTAATTTGTGAAATGAGGTGATAGCATCCCATAAATTATATATTGAGGGTTTCTCCTGCAGCATTTTACTAAAAGGGTAATACACAAAATTATCTATCATATTTTGTAATTTCATGAAATTAGCTTAATACTTATTGTTTGAATAGTTTGATTTATGAGATGGTCTGAATTTTGGGATAAAATACACTTTAATTTTATAGTTAGACCCGTTTAACATTTAACAAGCACACTTATAACTCAAACTTTTCCAGTTAAAACAGCTAGATTTGTTGCCTACCTTTTACAGCAGACCCCCAGTTATAACAATTATTTTAGTAGTTTGTTATAAGTGGACCTGACTGTATTTCTTTATCTATGCTATGCGGTGTAATTACAAATGGTGTAAACAACTCTTTTTGTGTAGACTCTGTTAAAAACGTTATAATATTGATTATCGTATAGATTTTATGTTGCTGTTTTTAGTTTTTACTAAGTGTTAAATACTGTATTGTTGGAATACCACAAATAGTGCATGCAACTCTTTTAATTGATGTTAAAGACATTAAACTACAGTGTGCTGTAAAGTGTGGTAGTTGTAATGTATGGGATGGTTTTAATTGTGAGGTAAACTCAAATGGTAAGATTTTAATTGCAAACGGTCCTAATTCATGCAATTTGGTCTTATTAGCCAAGTGTCTGTTAAGTACATGGCCAAATGTGCAACGGGCGTTTTCCATGCGAAGGTGACATATGTATCATTTATGATATTTTACATGTCAATAAAATCTATATATATATGTTAAACGCATGGAAAACCATAGGTTTATCCAAACCATGTAGTCTTCCATTTTTAAAAGAGATCATCTCAGATCATAATTTAAAAGTTATAGGGTCTGCTGGTTGTTTACCTCCAGTAACTTTGCACCTAGTGCTGTAGTGTGAATATTGATTTCCCCACCTACTGATACAACAGGCCTAAGAAGTGTGCATTAAAAATTCATGGGGACATTGTGCCTAATTGATTACTAGTGCACTTGGCTGATCTACATCCTAATACTTATAAACTGAACCCTTTTACGTAGATTGCTGTTGTACAACCCAAAACGAGTGTATTTTTTAAATCTGGGTTAATTTGATCCAAGTGTACAAAGTTAATCTAAATACACATTATGATTGATTTATGAATTATACTGTTGTGATATATATGTTATTATACTGCTTGTTATAAATGATAGTAGTTTGGTTTAATTAGCATGTGAGGCAGACGTAATGATGAGATGATGCTGGTGCACGCTAATAAGCTGGTTTAAACTTTGGATGGCATGTATTGTCTTGTTTATTTATTATGAATATGTTGGAATAATATTATAGTTTACCTAGTAGGCACCTGCAAATTGCAACACAAGCAAAACCCCCATGATTGAAAATATACCTTAAGTGCAATCATGCAAAGCTGCCAAGAAACCAAGCATGCAATGTGGGTAAACATGATACATAGCAATTAAGTAGGACTTGAACATGTTCAAATACATGTTTGACATTTACATTACTATATAATAACTAGCATGTTTGTTCAGATCTTGCAAACATGCATTGACCTTCAAAATATCACAGGGTAAGCTTGTAATAAGGAGATAATATACCTTGTGAAATTGGTATAGAGAATCAAGCGACTATCACTAATATCATTTATTATTAATTTTTTTTTTTTATGCTTTTGTGTTTTGAACCGATTTATTTGGGCTTCAGCCAAGCAATAAATGGGCCAGCCGCGTGTGAACGGAAATATTGATTTAAATGTTAACCTTTTTGGGTTCTTGTGTTTTTGGACTATATAGGAGATTTAGGGTTTCCTTAAAGAACTTTTATCAAGTACATTGGCCCTACTTGTGATGGTAATTGTGTAACATGGTGTGGACTTTAAGGCTTGTCATCGCATCATTGTATCTGCCTCTAGCAGATCATCATATAAGTGGGATATTGACATAGTTTAGGATCAGTGGTACTGTGACACTTCAATACAATTGCGGATGTCAGTAATTTCTATGGAATGTACGTGATAAAAAACTTACATTGGAATCTTACATTAAAGTCCACCTCTGGATCCTCACTATTGCTATTTTAGCATCTCAAAGTATGGACCTATGGTCTTAATGGTGGTGAGGTTTTCTGTATTGTATATATACAGTAGAACCTGACAATTAAGACCAACCATGGTGCAGATTTTACTGGTCTTAATGGCTTGGTGCGTGGTCTTTATGGCGAGGTAAAATACAATGCAATGGGTAGAATATGCTTCCAGAATTGGTCTTAATAATGAGGTGGTCTTGAAATTAGGTTCGACTGAATAATATCGATGCATAAAATACAGTGCACCAATTTGATAGTGTTCGTTACCTGTATTCAGGACCTTCTCATTTGCCATGATAAATTGACTGTGACTTGGCATGCTGACCACTGGATGACCAAAACAGTGACCTGTGGGCAGTGGACAGGTTGCTTGACCTCAGTCTTTGACAGTTGACCTATAAGTCTGAAGGTCCTAGCTCTGCCATGTGGTGTTGTATGGCCCTCACATTGGACTGACAGTACATGTGGAAAAGGAAAAAGTACAGTAAAGCGGACCCAGATTTATGACCATATTTAACGAGTCTCATTGCCAGGCCTATGACGTAAAAATGCTTGAAATCTATGTATGACGTCACAAACAAATGTAGTTATGACGGCGGTTTCATCTTCACGGTAAAGACAGCGTTTATTTTTTTGCTTTTTCTTGGGGGCTCCTGCCCCCAAAGCCCCGCTGATCTGCACCAAATGTTATTTTAATTGTGCTAGAACTTCAAACTTGTGAAATATTTGATAAAATTTGATTTTTAATGGGCGCTAAATATGGGCATAAATTTGGGTCCGCTATAGATGTCTATCCGATCTGGCATGCAAATTTTTTTGGTTTAGGAATATCATAGTGAACATGTTAATCTTTCGAGTCTAAATTGATGTGGCTTCTAGTCAAGACCCAGTTTGTAGTCAAGTAAATACAGTATGTGTGGGTCGGATATGTAGTATGAAAGCCACAATAAGATGTATAGTACGAAAGCCAAATTGTAAAGATGAAGTATGAAAGCTTGAATAAGATGCTTCAAGTATGAAGATGAAGTATATGAAAGGCAAAATAAGATGAAGTATGGAAGTCAATATTAAAGTGATGTATAGAAAGCCAAGATGAAGTATGAAAGCCACATTTTAAAAGATAAAGTATGAAAGCTAAAATATGAAGTATGAAGATGAAGTTTATGTAAGGCAAAGTAAAATGGAAATATGAAAGCCAAAATATCCACGACACAGTGAAACTGAATCATGCACTAAGTTACAGATTGATTTAAATACAATGACGGACTCACTGACTGGCTACTTGAAACATACAGACCTCGTAGGTATTTATGCAGGCTGACAATTTTTAACCAAATATACTTTTGCTATATTTGGCAATGAGTGGGCGTATGACCATATAAACATGAGAAGTAGGCGTTATTATTAACACTGTGGTCATATTGTGGTTGCTATGTTGCTGCACCCTTTGTGAAATTTGAAGATATTTTTCAAGGAATATAATTGCTTTATGGTAGTTCATTTGAAAAAAAAGGAAAGTATGTCACAAGTTTGTTGTTGTTTTTGGCACCTGACAAGCCCTGGGCATATATTGCGTGTCATATAGTGCACTTTTGGTCTTAGAAATGGAATCAGCTTATGTTGAACAGAATATTATGTTGCATTATTTACATAAGAGAGAAAGTCATATAAGTAAAGGCATGTGATTCTTGACTTTTTGGACATGCTAGACTAGAAGACTCTTCTGAATGTCTTATTTTTATCGAACTGACATATGTCAATTTGACTATCAAAAGGCACCACTAGGCCAATATATTCCATTGAGTGTATACAATTTCGTTCTAAAGGGTAAGCACATTAGTTTTATGGAGTTCTGCTCTGGAAACCAAAGTGCTACACTAAACAATTTTAATGATGCCTGTGTGCTATGCGGGATTCGCTGAGGGTTTTGCTGCTGTGCTGCCTATGTTTGAAGGAACAATCAAATATACTATGTCTGATATTATGAATTATTCTTAGTGCTGAATTGTGATCTTGTAATATGGAAAAATTATGAAAATTATGATAATGTGTTAAACACTTAGTTTGGGGTCAATAGACACTTATTGGACAATATGATTTCCTTATTCTGTTTTATCTTTAATTTTTAAAATTCTCCAATCTCAGTTGTGCTTGCTTTAAATATTCTACCTTTCAATTGCGAAGCAGTGACATGATCCTATCATATTTAAGTGAGACTGTATGTTGTACTAAACAGAATTGACTCAATACTTAATAAACAATATGCCCAGCCAGGACATTGTCGACACTGACTCCAGCCAAAATGTAAGCGGAGGTTTGTACTGCATAAAAACTTGATGTTTTGTCCAATTCAATGCTTTATGTATATGCTAGTCAGCCAGTTCGCTGTTTGCTATGTTTATTTTTTATCATTTTTGACCCACTTAGCTTCTATGTATGCATAAGTGTTATGCATTTATTGTATGGTATGTTTCTGGTCTATTTCATTCAGTCTTTTATGAACACATACATTTGCTGTCCACATATCTGCTTGATTTATAGTAGTACATCATGCATTTGGATGAAAAAACTAAAAAAACAACAACAACAAAAAACCTTGTAAATTGTCCATAATTGTTTACGAGAATTGTGTGGGAATTGTTGCTATGGAAACAATTTAGCTTGCCAATTCTGTGATGGTCACAAGGCTTACAGCAAAACAATACGCTCTGAAAAATAGAAGTCTTAGAAAGACAAAAAGGATGTAATAGGATTATGTTTTTTAGTGTTTTTACAAAAAAAAACTCAGAGGGGGGCAGATTGCCTGGGATGACCCATGAAATACGAGTAACCATGGAAATGGTATCATCCAACATTGAGCCAGATTAAGTTACGCTATAAACGTTTAAACATGTGCATCATGACCTTCCCTTGAGTCCATTCTAATCCTCTGTATCATGTTTGGGGCCCTTTTGGCTGTTCAGCTAAACACTTGTTTGCCTCTTAAAAGTTTGTTTATTCATGAGTTTGGAGAGTATTGTTGCCCTGACCTTAATTTACCTGGGTTATTAATTGCAGTGGCTGCTTGCACCATAGGAAACCTCTGGGATTGTTGGGTGTTCGATTTCATGGGACTAGATTTTTATGATTTATACATGTATTGTTAACACACACCAGCCAGCTCTGCTGAAGGTCCCAGGATAGAACCCCAGACCTGGCACCTTTCATGAGCTACATCCCAGCTGGATGTCATATTGTCAATCACACGAGACGTTAGATTATAGGAGGTGCCTTTTACTTTGTGTCTATGCTGAGGCAAGTGAAAGACCCCACCCATGAGGTAAATTTATAACATGGTGTGGACTCCAAGCCTTATCATTTCATCATTACGTCTGCCTCTCGAATCTGGTTGTATAAGCTGACTGTGCTTCAAGTGTTTGAAGTTATCTTAAATACATTTTAAGTTATCAAACTTAGTATGAAAAAGTATCTACCTTTAGAGTACAGATTTATCACTGGACTATGATAATATATCCTGTAAGTGCAAACTTGATGCTTAGTTTTATGATAGCTTCATCAGCTGCTCATGTGATAAAAAGATGATAAACTTCAAGAAGAAGTAGTTCATATGGTCTGGTAGCTTTTCATTTGTGACATTAGTTTACGTACAGATGTACTTCACAGTGTAATGGGATACTCCTGGCCCAACAGGACATTGAGTAAATGAAACCGGTGTGTCCCTCAGAAGTGCTGACTGAAAAGCTGGCGATGCTTTGATCATTCATAATGCTGAAGACAGCCAAAGACAACCATGTGTCATCTGCTATAACAGTCAAGTGCCAAACTAATAGTACTTTAATAAATACATGTATTAGTCTGTGGACCAGTTGTTCAGGTACTGCTCAAGCTCCTCTGAAGGTCCTGGGTTTGATTCCCAGCCCAGGGTCTGCTATAAAGTAGGTTTAAGGTGTTGCTTACATTTCTGTACATCTGCTCCATGCATGGTATAAATAGTGACTGAAAGAAATGTGGACATCAATATTGAATCCTACTATAAGGTAGTATAAATCTTAACTAGAAGTTATTTAATGGAACTTGTCTTTTCAGTCTGCCTCTGTGTTGGCTAATTGAGACCTGCCCATAAGCTAGCATTAATTTTCTTTGAAACTCGCCATCTCATCATTACGTCTGCCTGTTCTTATAAGCTGATTGAACTTTAGAACAGCTTCGGACTATATTCAATCATAAAATTTTTTAAAGTCACATACAAAAAGTTGTCGTGAGGTCTATACTGCATTTTGGTTGTATAGGTCATTAAACTGTTGAAAATTTGAAATTGAATGCAATTAAACTTTCAACATGTTCAAATGAGGTTAAGGTCAGCAAACATGATGAAACGTAGTTGCTCAATGTGACACGGGATGGCAGAATAATTATGTCAATGATGTTTTGCCTCAGGCGACCATTTATTCATGTATTACTGAGTAAGAATGTTGGTCACTTCATTTGAATTGCAACACTGTACAACAAGCTACTGTAGGAGGTCTTACATAGTATGAAGTACATTATTTGCTAGATTACGAACTCTGGTGTTTAATATTGCAATTTTTGTAAGGAATACATTTAGGCAAACCATTTTTTGGAAATTTAGGAATATGTTATGAGATGTAGATATCCAGGCAATGTTTTGCACCTAAAATTAAATGATAGAAATATATACAGTTAACTGATTTCTAATTGAGACCCAGGTTTGTGTTCGAACAGATACAGTAACTGGTTTTATAAGGTTTCTAGTGAAGAATATTGCTGACAGTCCATGCTGTTTATTACTAACTTTCATGGTTGCTTAAAAGGTGCATTAAATTACAGTTGAAGTCTCCAATGTGTGGAATAAAGTTTTTAAGAGAACCATGTCCTTGGTATTTTTTTTAGAAGTCTTTAGAATTTATTTAATATTTTTTTTGACCTCATACATTGTGCTGTACATTTAGTAAATACTGCATCCTTGCAAAAGTTTTAAAAAATGGAATTTATAAAATAATCAGTGCATGAAGAGAGTTTTTCATTAACTAGATTGAACATAAATGACATTTGCAAGTTCCAAATAAACTTCTCTATTAACAGCACTCTCAGTTTCTTAATTTAAGTTGTCTTAATACCAAGGTGGTTGTATTGAGGTGATACGCCATTGCAAAATAGACATAATATATGTAAACTATCCCTTTTTCATTTGGCATTGTATAACATACATCAGGTTAATTTATTCTTTACTCATATATAGATAGGTTTTCCAAATATTTGTGACCCTTTTTCCACTGTCCAGTTTGGATGAACATTGGTCATCTGGATTTTTGACCAATGGAGATAAGAGAAAAACTCACTCTTGGGAATTCAGCCATAAGTACCCATATTAACCCGTTACTAAGGTATTAGATAGAGAAAAAAAAAATCGAATTGGTTTTATCGATTTTTGAAATCGATTCTTTCGATTAATCGACCCTAATTATTACCTTGTATCAACCAAGCTACATCTGGTCCACAAACCAAGAAAAGCCGTTTATAGTGACCTAATTCTGAAGTCGAAAGTCCATTGTTCACGTGTAGCAATTATTTAGTATAATTGTATGTTCAAATTATTTATTTCCAGCATCACTGATTGTTTAGTGAAGTGATACATTGCCGGATAAGTGTATCATGTTACAAGCCACAGTGAATGAATTCAAATTTATTTAACCAACTGTCAAGTTTTGAAAATAATATATTGGCAGGGTGGGGATTCTCAGTGCAGAAATGTCAATCACTATTGCAATTGGAGTTTTTAAGGAAATATTATCAGGGTATAAAAGTCTTTGTTGAGTTTTATTATAAGTTGGTTTCTTTATAGAGTGTTATATCTCTGGATACTCGAATTCCTCTTATAGGCCATCTTACTACTAAAGCCAAAAAATTATGTTTTTTTTTTTTAATTTTTATTCATAACTTGTTTTTGGACACATATCTTAACTTAAGGTGGTCATAATAAGGAAGTATTTTTGTATTCGCCAGGGTTAAATGGGGCATACTCTTTTTATGGTTTTTAATTTTATAATTTTACATCTGTATACAGTCTATTTACATGACTTTACTATATATTTTTTTCCACTTCTGAGTTTATTTGCTAAATAAACTTAACTTAAATATCAAACATTTAAACTTACATTTTTTGTTAAGTTAAGGCATGATTCGATATTTCCTCATCCAGTTTTCAAAACTTTAATTCTCAAATGGTTACCATGGTAACTAATAACATTTAATTACATTTTATGAGCTTTTCTTATTGATTTGCTGTTGATATCAATAACTTGTGTCATTTATAGTTAAGTCTGGTGACATCCCCATGACAATGAGTTAAAATTAGATTTATTGGTAAAAAATAGCACATTATGGTAATGCTAAACATCATGTCATTAGTCATGTAAATGTATTCATGGCTACAGATTTATTAATCAATAATATTGTATTTTTAAAGCGAAGAGATGAGGACATATTTCCCACATGTTTTCTATAGTATTATAATATTTTGAAAGCAGTCATACAGATTTATTTAAAAGTCTCATGTAACGAATACCAGGTTGTACTGACTGTTAAGTCCCTTCAAAATACTTGAATAATTAAAATTATGAGCGATATTTAAAGCAGATGATCTGATAATTTTTTTAAGTCACAAATAATTAAAAAGTGTATTCTATTGTACTTGTTGCAATATAGATGTTTTTTTTTTTCTTCATAATGAACCAAAACCTATGAGTCACCATTATCTTTTTGGCAATATCTATGGCCGGGGTGTATTTAGATATTCATGGGAAAATACGTAACTTGCTAGCAGCTATTTCCAATTTTGACATGCTAAGCAGAAGATTGAAAATCAGTCTAGCATGAAAAGGCAAACGTGCCCAGCGCAGAAAAAAATTTAGACATGTTCTTCATAAAAACTTGTTGATCATGTTGACATATAATGACAGGGGAATCCCCTAATGTAAATATGTAGTAGGAAAGGATTGTAAATCATTGTGAACTCACAAGATAGATGGATGGATAGATAAATAGACATGTGATATACTGTTCAAATCTCTTGACCAAAGTAATGATTTACATTTTAATATTTCTTTTGAATTAAATTCATAAATTAAAGAGGATACACATTTTTCATATTTTTATTAAATAATTTATTTGCCCGTTTAATACATTAAAACAACTTTGCAAATTGTCTTGAGTATTGATTTTCCTGTCATTCACAAATTTAACAAAACTCGTTAATAACGTTTATAATAATAACTTTTTATTTATAATCTCAAAATATTTATAGTATAACACAGGTTAATTGTATATTTTTGGTGGGAGAATTGCAGCATAGTCTTATAATATTTTGAGTTATTTTGATTTTCATTTTGAATTATGTTTATTTAAGTAAGATGTGAGTTCACAACGTTTTAATTAGAAAAACTGAAATGCATTCAGTACTGTTAAGTTGTATACTGATGTAGCATTGATATGTTTTGCCAATTAATTAGCCCTGCCTGCAAGTGTGCCAAATTGTGTATGTTCAAAATACCCAAGGTTATTGTATTAAGGGATAGATTTATAGTAGGTTGTTTAAATATTGCGTTGTAAAAAATAAGTAGGCTTTTCAAATTCAATGAGTTTGATAATTTTAATATATGAATTTCTTTGTTGTGTTGTATTGTTCAATTTTAATTGATTTATATTGAATATATTTAGCTCAAATAATAAATCATGAAATGTAACAGCTTGGTTATAATATAAGTACAATGTAGTACCCATGCAATTAATAATTGAAGTTGAAATAGCACAAGTGCAAAAAGTTTCAAATGCATGAATTATGGTCTTTATTTCTGGTACACATGATGAGTTCAGTATATTTCATCTGATATTTGCTTGACATAAAATTCTTTATTCTTAGCATGTTGTAAAAACAGAAGACCAAATATAGGCCAGGAAATTCACCTGTCAAGTGCCTGGTCGTTGGTTCTTGTTGAAAATACCTAGTAGCCCCTTTAATAAGAAATCCTTTGTTTTGGTAGAAAAGTGGTCTTTATAAAGAAGTCACCTTAATATTGAAGTTACTTATCTGAAATAGATTTTACTATTATTAACCTATTGGACTAATTTGATTGGTGTTCATATTGTAAGGTGGTCTTAATGACAGGTACTGATGTAACTTTTTATGACTTTGTTCATGTCAGGAAACTTCCTTATGTAATACGAAAGAATGTTGTAAATCGTAAACTTTGTCAGTGTTTGTGTGAATCGATCTTAATAACATATGACTTCCAAAAGATGATATGGTCTTATTATTAGCCAGATTACCTTTATACTGATAGTATTTATTACAATAATGAACTTTCGTAGCTTCAGTATAGAGAGAGTTATAGAGTACTGATAGGGCATACAGCTACTGCAATTTAGTGTAGCTTTAAATCTGTTTATGTAGACAGAAAAATTGCATACAAAAAAATAAAAAACTCAGGAATGTTAGAGAAAGTTTATTTATATCTGCTGTTTGTCATACACACTGAGTATAAAGACTCTTTCAAAAAGTGCTTCATATCCCATGTCTTCAAAAACAATTGCTTTAGTCATAGCATGTCATTTTCACACAGAGAGAGTTTTTAGCTCAGTAAAATAGCTGTGTCTCCCCTCAGTGTTTTGCATTGTTTATGTGTAAAACATTAAAAAGAGCAAACGCCCATTGTGCCTGTGGGAGGCTAGGGTAATTCATATGCAATATGTTAGCTTTTGTCAGCAAAATGTGGGATTCATATATATGATATATAAGGTAGTGGAGTGTATATATTACTGAGAGACATTGATAATAGGTCAGTGATTATGTGCCTGATGAGCTGTACTTCTTATGGAGGATTTTAAGGTCCCAAAATGTGTGGTGTCTATGCCGAGGAGTAAATTATGTCCACTTTATATAGTGACAGGAGTATGCACAACTAGAGCTATCTATCTATCTATCTATCTATCTATCTATCTAGCTATCTAGCTTCCTATCTAACTAGCTATCTATCTATCTATCTATCTAGCTGTCTATCTATATATCTATCTATCAAAACACCCGCTTTATCTCATTATCAAATAAAATTCAAACTAACTTGCCATGGTAATATTTATGTCTCAATGTTAGGTAAGCTTGCTCATTGTCAAACATTTTTCATGCCTTTTATAATTTAATGTATGTTTTGCAGTGCAGTGTATTCTAAATAGGACTTGGGACTTTGGTCAGTGCTCTTCATAATACACAATCATCAAACAACATTTTGTAACCCAACCCTGTCAGCTTTCAGAGAGATGATATTAGAGGAATGTAAATGATGTACTATTATCTCATATAACATCAGAGAGCGGTGGGCTGGAAGTAGTTGAAAGGTATTTCAATATTTGGCTAAATTGGCTTAGTGCGTTGAAATGCTTTATGTAAATATGAAATGTTGACAAGACACAAAACAAATGATGTACAAAATGTAGTTGTATGTGGCAGCTGGATTTGAAAAATAAGTGTTACATTTTGTTGTTGTTTATTAGTCTATACGATGTATCATATTGTTCAGATGTGTCTTATAATAATTGAATATCCTTGATTTCTTTGATAACAAATATGATCACAATTCTCCTTTCAATATGCTTATAAATTAATATATTAAAGTTACTAGTTCAAAATATCTTACATCTATACTTGTATATTTTATAAATTTGGATATAATAGGGCAAATGTATACTGTATTTGGACTACTGTATGCATCTTAAATTAACCTGATAAGTGATACAATGTTCTTGGCATTACACCACCCTCTGTCGATGTTACAAACAAACTTGGATCCTACCCTCAAGTGACAAACAAACCTCAAACCACCCTCTAAGAGGGTAATGGGGAAATTCCAACACCCTTGTTACCCCATGGTTACCCTATACAGCAGCTGTAGTCTGGTTAGGGAGTGGTCGTTTGTCTTGAGTTAAATCCCCCCAAGGTTGTGGGAAAAAAAGATAGTGAAGGCATGTTTGATTCTCATGCTGCCATATGTTGTCTATAATATGTGCACTCTGGGTGTTTTAATATTTATATGTGTCCCTTTGTTTTTAAAGAAATCAAGAATTTATGTACGCATAAAAAGTTAGAATTTGATAGTGCAGCCCTCTATAAAATTTTGTACCATTTACAAGGGTCTGTAATAAGGCCTTATAGGGTGATTCCATGACTTCTTGGAGTCAGTTGGACATTTAAACCATTTGTGCAATCTTTCACGATTTAAGCATAGGCAGAGAGTACAAGCATGGAGTCACAAGAGACTCCATGGTACAAGGCAAAATAGTGAACTAATCATGGACGTATTATATGTACTTATTATTTTGTTTACTACAATGTTTAGCTAATAAAGAATGCCCATTGGCCATGGGAAGAAACCGTACCTATTACTGACTACCTGGGACCCTCAGGTCTAGGACTTAGTGGCTCAATCACTAGGCCAGGTAGCTGTCATTTTACTCATTTACATGTATGAACTATACTTCTGTGTTGTGGTACATTGTTGTACGGCCCTTGGTATTGGCAAATATTGTCTTTTTCTTCCAAGGTGTTGACTTACGTTATGTTATTACAGACAGCAAAGGTTTCACTGAAGCTGGTCGAAATAACAAGAATGTCCCCAAACTTAGCTTCTACTCAAGATGACTGCCACATGTGGGTTGAAGAGTGTTTAAGTGCCTTCAGAAGTGTTATGCATGATAAGTGCAGGGCACTAAATGTCCTGAGAAAGTAGCACAAGTCGGCCAGACATTGCTCACCTGTCTTGCAAAAATGTCATATAGTTTACAATACACTGAAGTAGTTTACAATAGGTTTTTCAATTGTCAGGTTTTTGGTGGTGCACATGTGTATTGCAATAACAGGGAACAGGTGGCATAATGAGATAGTGCTGCAGGTCTAGCTGGTGTGTGTTGTAGTTTGGATTCCTCCTCTTCCTCCTCCTCCTCCTCTTCCCCCTCCTCCTCCTCCTCCTCCTCCTCCTCCTCCTCCTCGGGATGATGATACTTTCTAAAATGGCTTGATAAACAAAGCAGGTGTCCTAATATCTGTGTGGAAAACAAACTGCAGTGTTATGTTTTTATTGTAGGATTCCCAAGAGGTGTAAAACAAGGCAAAAAGCAGCTGTCAACATATATAATAATGTCGTAGGGATACATATGCTCGACTGGCAACTGTCACCAAGTTTATATGGTGTTCAAGTCTTGTTTTCTTGATGGCTCAATCGACTACATTTCTTCTGCTATTTTTCATTTCCCCTTCTTGGCCTCTTCTCCCCTCTGCTTATTATTCTTCTTCTTCCTATTCCTTTATTGTTCTTCTTTCTCTCATCCATTCTTTTCTTTATCACTGATAAACACCTCGGGTTCTATCCCATCCCACCATGCCCTCCAGTATTACTGTTAATCCCTTGCAGCCCAATGTGTTGACAGTGTCTTATGCAAAGGACTGCCTTCTCAGTCACTCCTCATAGTGTATGTTACAAACAATATTGGATGCAGTGCTGACTATCTGGGACCCCCAGCCTCCATGCCAGGCCTCCATCCCCCATGATTGATGGGGTCTCTTGCTGCTTTTCTGTCAACTGATATAAGTCTCTAAGCAGGGGTCACCTTAAAGTCTCTCTAAGATAAACTCCCTAGCTTGGAAAAGTCCTCATTTCCAAATGGTTTTTACAGAGTTTTGCCTGCCAACAGAATTTAGGATAACTCTTTGTAGCATAGGTGTGGTGATACAGGCCAGTGGGTTTTAGCCAAGATTTTAGTGACTTTTTGGCGACTTTTTGTTATTCCAGTTCGTGAATTTTTTGTTATTCTGTAGCAACTGAGGTGTCGCCAGACTCACCACATGCTAGTCTATTTTTCTACCAGCCATTTATCATCAGAATGCACTAAATATATGACCTATTTTATTTCATATTGTGGCTAAATGTAATCAGTGTTGTGCCTGAAATACCTAACCATATGATTGATAGTTGAGACCTTTGACTCCACCCCAAACACCATTTTTTGGCTCTGTCTTTAAAGATTAGGTAGATGTAAATATTTTGTAAAGCTTCATACCATGGGATCTTGCTTTAAGACCCCCACATTATTAAGACCATTTATTAAGACGATCACAATTAGAACCAGTAAAGCTCCACTGTCAAAATTACTATTTTCTAAAACTTCATCAAATTGAAAATCACCTTATTTGATCAATGCACACTAAATATGTGTAAGCTAATGAATCTATCAGGCATTTATTACAAAATATAAATGATACATTGAAAGAAATCAAGACCAAAACATTGGAAATACAATGGAAATGGCATCATCACCCACTGTTGATTATAATGATATCATCATTTGGTTTGTTTACATATTGGATTTTTTATGGCATGAAAAATTATATACTAGGTGAAGTTTTTATTTTATAGAGAGCTAGTGAAACCAGCAAGGCTCTGGATGGTAGGTAATTAGTTTTAAGAAGACAATGAAGTGAATGCAATAGATTTTGGCCACTGTCATGTTGAGTCACACAATCCAGCTTTAAGACTACTTGTTATTGTACCCAATTGTATTATTTTCTTTGTATTTCACCTCTGAGTCACAATTAATTAATACAATCACAATTAGGACCAGTAATTATTGCAAAAAATGTGGTGACTTTTTAACTTTATTTTGGAGGATTGTCCTCTGCATTTGTCCTAGTCCTTGACCGATTTTCTCATATTTGTGTTTTGAAGGTGGAATTATTATTATTTTTTTTGGTAGCATTTTTTATGGACACGTTCGGATAACATTCTTCAACAGTTTTCTTTGTCGAGTTCTGTGTTTACATCTGAATTTCACGAGTAAGGAAAGAATGGGATGATCTAAATACTGGGAAAGAAACTTGCTCTTTAGTAAGACCTTCAAGGTCCATCATAGCTAAACTTGGTTTCTGTGGTCTTAGTTGAGTATATGATAAAAGGTAGACCTACTAATATGTATCAATTATAGTGAAGTGTTCGTTCTAGTGAAGTTTGCTTATGGTAGGTTCCAGTTGAACAATCAGACTGATTTATTGCGAATACACCTTTATCTAATCAAGGCAAAATAAATAAACAATTTCGTGTTTTTTTTTTAGATTTTCTTTTAAATTTAACAAGTTTGTTCAGATTTTTTACAACATTTTTTCAAAAATTCTTATATAGTGAAATAAATCAAAGTTCTGTTCATTTTTAGAGCACATTTCAGTAAGTTTAAGAAGGGATGCTGGAAAAATGATCAAACTTGGCTCCTGCTAGACAGTACTTGAGCCCTAATTGCATAAAAATAAAAATAAACATTTAATTTTTTTTTATTAAAAAAAAGAAAATCATGATTTTTACCAACCCTGAAGTCTTTGTATAATGAAGTCTGTGTACAGGAATGGATTTCTTGTACCTTTTACACCAGACTTACACATAACGAAGGTTTTACAGACCAAAAATAATTAGTTTTGCTGTCATTGTTGATGCTAGCTACTGTTTTCATTGTTAAGCAATCGCAAAGCATGACCTCCAAAGGAAGTATTAAATCTGTGACGGATATTTCCTAGAAAACAGTAAGGATGCAATTATATGTACAATGTAATGTTTTTGTTTGGACATGGCAACTGTCAAATTTATATGAACACAAATATGGATTTGCAGTTTCTAGAAAGTTACTGAAAATGTAAATGCAAACCCAATCAAATTCAGTTTATTGACCAAATACACACCTAAATGTTTAATTCGTATGGCCTGGTGTATTACTCACATTGCAGCATAGGTGAATCCTGATATGTATCAAAATAATTTTCATTTAACATTCTTTTTATATCACATCACAGCAATATTATTTATTGAAAGGTAAAGTGAAAATTTCTTGTAGTTCTGGTAGATTATGCACAATTCCTGCAATTAAATGCAAGATAACATAGGCCTTATACTCTACAATTTAAAGTACTTGTGAGTAAAAAGTTTCATAAATCTGGAATACATCAGACTTTCTCTAATCTACCAGACATGACGCAAAGTGTTGCAAAATGAATGGCTATTAAGTACTTTCTTCCTGCATTCGAGTGACATAAATCTCTCAGCTGGGACAGACACTTTGCTGGGTCTTTCAACATGAAGGAATGTGCTTCGTTCATTGTTTAGAAACATTTAAATATATTATGATCAGTGCAAAAATATAGATGATGGACAGAACATTTGCATTTTTGTCACGTTGACATGCAAATGCAAATGAAAATGCATTATGTGTATGAAAAGCATCACAGTGAATGTTGAGCTGTTGCTTTATGTTGGGAATGATTAATTCTCACAAAGTCTGTGTTAAGTGCAGGAAATTTGCTGTAATTTTGCTCGCAATGTGTTATTTCACATTAAAAACTTACAATCTAATTCAAAACGAAATCTCCACTGTTTACATAGTCACATTTTCCCATAAATTGCATGGGACAGCAATGGATGAGATGAGGTATTAGTCAAACCCCACTAATACATGTTAAAACATTTTGTGATCAATTTACTGTTTGCTCTATTTTCCATTGTAATTACTGTTGCTTCTTTATATAAACTAACATGCACAAATGGCCTTGATGATGAGAGGGATAACAATTATGATTGGAAAGGAAGGGGACATTATAAATACAATTTTCAAGAGAGATTTTGTGTTGGGGTTTGCCTTATCATTAACATGTCTGCCCATTTTCTGCTCCTCCATACTTTATATAAAAATGACAAAAATCAAGTTGATATTTATTCTGGATCCTACACACCATCAGAAACCGTAACA
Organism: Alitta virens; assembly: GCA_932294295.1. NCBI lineage: Eukaryota > Metazoa > Annelida > Polychaeta > Phyllodocida > Nereididae > Alitta > Alitta virens. The sequence continues at coordinate 10,287,697 of OW028575.1, read as the reverse complement.
CTTAGAAGAGATGATGTATGACAGTGCATACAAGTACATAAGTACATATAGTCCAATGTATTGACTATTACACATGTCTATATTTGTCCATTTTATATTTGACCTCAACTGGGTGATTCATGAATGTAATTTAACATTGGGGAGACACCCAAAGAAACAATTCAGGTTATTTACATGTATTGACATTGCATTCGCATAATGTACATTTATCTGTAACCCTGGATGAGGGGGCTGTTACTTTATATGATATGTTATAAACTTATTGTATTTCTATTGATATCATATTTGTATTAGCATATTGTAATAAAATATGCTGATAGTATATTGGACCTTATCAGTATGGTATTCTATGAATCCCTCCACATGTAATGCAAATATGTGTGCTCTTAAAATTTTCATCATGATTTTGCACCCAGGCTGGCCAAATTGTTCAGCAAAAACTTTTCATGCAGTTGCATAATGCATTCTGTATGGCCTACTTAAGTTAACTCACTGCCAAGTTACATATTCAACAGTTGATAATTGATGTATTGTTAACTACAAATACTAGTGCATGTATTTTTTTTGCACTCATGATATACAATGTGTTTACGTCATTACAACTTTGTATTTGACCTTGTGCATTTCACCTTGAGTGTCTTCTTATATGCCATTTCTAAGATGTGGCATTATTCGTAGAGTCGTAGAAAAATAGCCATAGCCTCACGGTTATTGGGTTCCCAAAGATGATTACAATTTTCCTTTCACAAAAATAGCGGTGCGCATTGGTAGAGAATTATATATATATATATATTTATCTTTGCAATGGGCAAGTGAAATCCCTGTAAACACAATATCATATCAATTCACACCAGTTGCCATTTACTACATGAGTTATGACGTCATATTTCACCGGCATGTATTTCTTTGTCCTTTCAGAGGGTGATTTAACCAAGAAGTGGAGTGTCAAACCAGGAATCCAAGATGACATCGACTTTGGAGAGGCGGAGCAGGACAAAAAAAGATCCCAACATGACGGTGACCTCAGTGACTTCGACAGCCACAGAGAAGCGAGGTGTCTTGCATCACCCCGTTTTCCTCTACATCTCGTCCAAGGTTACAATCAAGGCTTGCCCAAGTCTCAAAGCGTATGTCGTCAAAGTCATGCGAGGAGATCTACCCATTCCAAGCACCCTTACTCAATTCTACCGCTCTTATTTTGAAGATCAGATGAAAGGCTTCTTCAGCATACTGACGCATGCCCAGGCAAAGAAAGTGGACAGTGACCAAGTTGATGATGTCCTGGACAAGCTCGGCAAGTTAGCCTTTGATGATGTCGTGAAACAGAAGCATGTCGACCGCAAGGCGGTCAAGAAAGCATTCAAGAATATCGACATTAAGGATGTGGCTTTAGTGACCTATGGATTGCTACAAGAGGATGATAAAGGGATGAATTATCAATTCAAGGAGCCACTTTTGAAAGAGTATCTGATGGCTAGATACCAGTTCAGGCTTGTCTTGAAGAAAGTGCAAAAAGGCAGTACCAATAAGAGAGATCTGTATGACAGCGTGTACATGATCCCCAACACTGCGGATGCATGGTGTGTTATGTTTGGAATGATGTCCGACAATGACCAGACTGTTCCTGTCCAAAAGAAACTCTTAGCACATGTAATCCGTAAAATGAAGAAGTCCCCTATCGTGAAACCAAAGGATATCACCATCTTCTGCCTTCAAGTTGTGTTTGAAACCAAAAACAAAGGTGACGTGGCTTCAATATTAGATCTATTCACTCGCAATGAAACAGTGGACCTTGTACATCTTGCATTGCCTCCTCAGAAAGTCGCCTACTTCTTGTCAGCACTTGGGTTCATTGTGGAGACAACGAAGATGTACGGTTTGCAAATTGAGGAGTTCCAGATGACCGACAGTTCCATTGGACTCCTGACAGACCCTGCTAACGAGGTTTCCGACAACAATTTACAATTCCTCAGTCTCTCTGGCAATCCTCTTGGCAGTGCGGGAGTTAGACGACTCCAACCATTCCTTGTGAAAGCATCCTTACTGACTTGGTTAGATCTGTCATCCTGTCAGCTTAGAAATACTGGATTGATGCATTTCTCTTACATTATCGAGTGTATGCCGCTCATCTGGCTAAATCTGGCAGACAATGAAATCACGGATAAGGGAAGCGACATCTTAGCATCTCACCTGCGACTGTGTCCTACTATGAGAGAGATTAGTTTGGCAAACAACAAAATCACTGATGAGGGAGCAGATGGTCTTTCAAGAGCTATAGAAGATCTACCAGAGATTTTGAAGGTCATTTTAACAGGCAATGATATTGGGGAACCTGGAGAAATGGCTCTGAGATCAGCAGCGTTGAAGATTGCTTTAGAAGGTGGAGAGGATGAGAAGGGACAACCAAGAAAAGTTACCATTCTCTTGGATGACCGGAGTAAAGATGAACTCATTACACCAGATGTTACAATGACCACCGTTAACTCCAACCCAGCCAGTCCTTTTGATGATATCAGTGTCGGTTCATTGAGCAAATTCCCTTCACAGCGCTCTTTGGAAAGTCTGGGGTCATGGGAAGATAAACCTGAAGTATCTGGAACTGTCAGAAGCTTGCCACCAAATGCTAAGGATAAGACAAACAGTCTTGGACGACGGTCTATTGGAGGTGGGTCTCTAGCAAGACGTCGTGTCATCGCCCAGTCTCTTCGCCGCCTTCAAACTCCAACTCGCCCAAGGTTGTCAGACAGTCTGTTCATGGACCCGAACGCTTCTGGATACAGTGAAACTTTGAATAGATCATCATCATCAGCATCTCGAAGCAGAGATAACAAATACAACACTCTGCCAAGAGCTGCATCGAGCACGCCACGAAATGTTAACACCATATCAAGAATAGATTCTGTTCCTTACTCACCTGACACCGAAGTCCCAAGCCCGAAAGTTGACACACAGATCAATGGCATTCCGATCATCACTTCTCCAGAAGTGAGCATGATTGAAGATCCGTGTCTTGCTGTGAAAGATGGCATACCAGTTATAGTTATTGATGAGGCTCCAGTTGTAAAAGCAGAGCCAGGTGATGTCGCTGCTGGAGTTTCTATTCCCCAAGCAGAAGTTGATGTGTCAGTTCCAAATGAAGTCCTTTCAATGGAGCAAGATTTCTCTGCACCTGGTACTATAACTGATGGATTCAGTGATTCAGTTCTACGCACCTTCGAACAGGAATCACAAAATGCAGCATCTGATGTTCAAGAAATTTCAAATGAATTGCAAAATGATGTGCAAGCTGAATTTGTTGACGGCCTGAAAACGGTTGAAACTGAAGGGCAAGGCATGGTACAGTCTGTTCAGGATGAATTAGAAGACGGCTTGAGAACGGCGGAGAATGGAGGACAAGATTTGGTACAGTCGGTTGAGGATGAAGGGCAGAATGTCATGCAGTCATTTGCGAACCAAGGGGAAAGTGCAGTGCAGTCCCTCGAGGAACAAAGTCAAGAAATGTTGCAGTCCGCTGAAGAAAAGGGGCAGGATCTGGTGGATAATTTGCAAGACGAAGGAGAAAGTGTTGTACGATCTGTGGAACAGGAGGGACAAAATGCTCTTCAGTCAGTTGAAGATGAAGGTCAAAATATAATTGAGTCTGTTGAAGACCAAGGTCAAAATTTGATTGAGTCTGTTGATGACCAAGGTCAAAATTTGATTGATTCTGTGCAAGATGAAGGCAAAAATGTGGTTAATTCCGTTGAAAATGAAAGTGAAAACGTTATGCAGTCTCTCGAAGACCAAGGTCAGGACTTCATGCAGTCACTTTCTGACGAACACAGTTCAATTAAACAGTCTATTAATGAAGGTATCACAGATGTGAACTCAAACATAAATGGTAGTGCACTTAAGGAAAATCTTGATGAACTTTCACAAGGATTTACCGGATCGTTGTTGGGAAAGTGAATTGACGATGAAGACACTTGTTGCAAAAAACACCACATTTTTGTAGTTCTACAAAACACTGTTTAGACACACCTTGCCTTTTTATATATTTTAGAAACGTTTTCTCTTGAGATGCCATATAATATATTGTAGATTTACTTGGTCAAGGTTGGTTTTGTTATGTTTTTATGGATGGTTGAGCCTTCTATTGAAGTGCCCGGATTTAATTACTGATGCTTGGAGATTGGCAATAAGCAACATTTTTTCGCCATTGAACAAATACTCTAAAGTGTAACCAAAGCTTTTAAAAGTGCTTATCGCTGAGCATGTTTCAATACAATTATATTTGAAACAAGATTAGATAATGCTAGTCGCTTGTATATATTTGTAGATATAATATGGTTAGAGTTTAATTGACATCAATAGTTGTAGTGTTAACTTCTTAAAGGTCTGTTAGAAACACATCAAAGCCCAATAATTGTAAGGCCATGTATTATACTTAGAAAGGCTTGATGTATATATTTTACTTATCTGGTTTACTGAAGATCTGTGGTTGTTGATGTTTTCAAAGGAGATTTAGAGAATGTATTATGTAGATACTTAGTTGAGCTTTTGCAATCTTTTGCTTGATCAAAAGTAATGTTGACGTTCACATTTTCTCATGTCTATGTTGGTGTTAGAACACTATCAGTGTCACTTTTAAGACTTCATTGCAAAATATTTCTCCAGGTCTGATGTTAAAGTTGTTATTTGTAACCAGTTCATGTTTTTGATCAAAAATAAATCTTTCAAGTGAATGGACTCTTTGTTATTTTCTGTTTTAACTGGCCAATATGAAATGAAAAAATAAGTCTTTGCTATGGCCCTGCATGTATGTTAATGGATAAATTTGTATTCACCAAGTGCACTCAGTAACCTAATTTAGTGATATACAATTCACTGATGAGCAAATATGCATTGAAGTGCAAAATCAATATTAAAGCTCACGAAAGCTCATGAACACCTGGGCGTCATGCAAATTTTAGAAAATTCACATTATTTCCTCATGAAAATAACGTAGTTTTTGTAAAATACACCAGGTGGTCTGATAGTCAACCATCATTGCTGCCGCCTGGTGGAGTACGGAGCTCTCACCTACTTGACCAGGGCTGTAGGGATGAAACGAATGTGCGTTCACTCCTTCATTAAAAAAAAGAAGAAGAAAAAAAAGAAAATACTTAATCTTATGGCATTTCAAAATGCATTTACTTCCAGTGCGTATTTTGATTTGTTTTCTGATGCTAGAAACATCTTAATTTGCTTACTATAGTCTATATTTCTATTTATGTAAGGGTTATAGAGTTGTCAAGTTTATACACGTCAGTTATACCCCTACGCTATGCTATTCCAATGCGAGATATGTATTCATTTATGACCCCTTTTGGCTGTCCCTAGCATCCGACAGACTGCATAAAATAAGCCATAAAAAACCGGTTTTACGTGTAATTTATATGACAGATTTTGGATGGTGCAATAAGCATTATATTATAGATTATTTTTGCTGAAAGCAATGGCAAATGCTGAGAGGTCTATACTCGTTAAGAACCACTGTAGGCTCTTGCAATACAGTAATATATGTATTGATGTCATGGCCTGCATTTGCCTCAGTGGAAATCAAGGTACAGACTTGGATTTTGTGTTAGATGTTAGACAAGATGAAGTTTCAAAGAAATTAAAAATATGATGCTTAGATCATGTTTGAGATCACTGTGCTGTCCAGCTGATAAAAAAGCTAACCCAGTTATTGACACTTTATATGATGTATACTGTCATAGAATCCCTTGATAGTTGACTCAACAACTGAATGAGGCAGGATACGTTCCCTAAATAAAAACCATTTATAAAGGAAATGTGCGAGATATTATATATTCTCCACTCAGCTTCTGTGAGCCAATCAGAATGCTTCATTGCCATCCAGCATGGGTGTATGACACTGTATGTTGTACAGCATCAGAGTTTATTGGACAGCTGCTGCTGAGTATATTGAATAGGTGCAGACTGCAGTGTATGTTTTACAATGTTGGCACCCTCTGTTGCATTGATTGTACAATGGTGGTGCTCCTTTGGGTCTCTTTCGTGAGAATCTAAGCATTGTCAACATAATTTTTCCTCATCCCACAAAACTCCATGTTGGACTCCATACCATTCAGTTAATGTCTGCTTCAGCCAGCTTTTCGCTGGAACTACAGGGCAAAATTAAACTACCACACAGACCAAAGACAGCTTGAGTTGCATGAACAATGTCGATTCAATCCATTTAGCTGGAATGCACATGTCTTTATAATGCTCAAATTATGACAGAATCTCATTCCTAATGTTCTCGAGGTCTTGTCAATCAATCTTGTGAAATGCTATTTGAAAGGCTTGTTTAGGAATGGAATTATACAGATTATTACAATGCAATTATATTTCTAGTTAACACAAAATTTGTGTTGGTCAATATTGCTGCCTAGAAGCATATAATTATGCAGGCGTTCTCTTTAGTTTAGTATTACTCGACTGGTGCAGCCCTTATTTTTGTCATTGACTTATAAGAAAGCGCGTTTTGCACCGTGGGAGTCATCCACTGTCTACTGTCATTTCAGTATCATCCAAAAGAGGAAGATACTCCTTCTAGACAATTTCAGCTGATCTTATAGCCAAATTCAGACTTAATACATTTGGCAGCTAAACTCCAGTATCTGTGGACGTAATTTGAGTCCAGGACTATATTGATTTGAGGGACTGCCATGGCCAATGACAGTTGTGGATTCACATGCCATCCTCAGTGGCGTATTAAGGGATGCCCTCCCCCCCCCCCCCCTTAGCTTGGACCAAAAATAAAGAAGTTAGAATGAATTAATTTTACCGACATACTCAGCGCACTATGGACATATATTGGTCATATTTTAAGACATATACAGGCCCATATTGGTGCAGCATTCGGCGGTTGTGTCATCTACACCTACTATGTCACTACCAAATTTCCAGATACGCCCCTGGACATCCTCTGCAGTTATCTTCTAGCTGCATGTGACTGGTTTCCAAGTCTGAATTTAGCTGTAAAGCGAATTAAACACCTTGAGCCCCATCGGTTTGCAGATTAGTTTAAAACTCAACAATAATCACTTCCAAACCTCTGCTTACAAGTATAGCAACAGCACAGTTAATTTGAGCTGTTTATCACTGTTGCAAATATGGTCTCAACTATAGCAGCAATTTTATTATTTATTATATTAGAAGAAAGATATGGTTTAATCATTTGGCAGGCCTTTATATAGAAAATAATAAATGAGGTATATTATTATCTTTGTAATGACTACGTAGAATCACTCTGAAATTTTCACTTAATAATGAGAACATCATGTCACAGTTTTCTCCTGTGTTTGCATTACAAAAATCATGCTTCATTTTCTAAAGAAACAAAACAATACTCAAGCCTAACAAGATAGCATTGTTAAAGCCTATCTGACATAACTAAGACCTAATCATACGTAATTATTACAACGATAATAAGATGAAGGCATATTCTGTAGATCTATCATTTGCTGTTATACTCCATCATGGCAATATGCCAGAATTCTCCAGTCACTAGTAATAATAAGAGACCGTTCACCTACAACCTGAATTGAGCCACCATCTTGCTTCGTCACGCACCCCACTGACCAACAAAGCCCCCAATGTTTACAGAAGCCAACCATTGTTGGTGCATTGTGACGTAAGCATGCATGATTAATCACTTAATGTAGGCCTAATGGCTATTTATATCCTGTTTGACGGAAGTATCTAGGTCTTTGATTACTTGAGATTCTCGTGACCTGATTTGTGGTGTCATACTTTTGTTAAATGGTGGAGTAATGAAGTGTGGATCAGTAGATCAGTAAAACAGCTCAAAGCAGCCACCTGTAATAGTGTAATAGCAGTTGAGGACACAGAAGACTGATGTAATTAATCAATGGCTTTATTGTGTGGAATAGTGCTGGTACAGACACACTGGTTGAACCTGGCCCCTGGCAATAATGGCTGTTGATAATGGGTCTGATTGAATCAGCCGAGTCTGCCGGGGGCCTCTCTCACTCAATTGTCATCATTGACCGGCCAGCAGAGCGATTCATCAGGCCTATGGGTGATTTACGCCGTACACTGAGAGCCCAGTAGCCTGCAAAGGACCTTCATCACATCCAAGACACTACCTCAAGGGTCCACGACATTCGATATGGAGAAGGCGAAGCCCGGAGGAAGGCGCTTCGGCTTCGAGAAAGGATCTCCCCGAAGCACAAATGCCGGCAACAAAGCCCAAAGCAGCACAGGAGGGCTTTTGTGTGCACCGCTAAGAGGCCAGGGGGTCTTGCGAATCGATGGCTGGTTCGGCCGGCATTGCCAGCTGTATGGCGGAGAATTCGGACAAGGACCCCGGTTCTCCGAAAGCGCTCTGGTAGCAGCGCTCCAGTAGCAGTGCTCCAGTAGCAGTGCTTGTGTAGTCTGCAATCAGGCATCTACATTGAGCATTCAGCAAGCGCCATGGCCTAATCACAAGTCACAATGGGCAAATGCAGCACGTCATCTGGAATGCCATGCCTATGTCTCTCACGTCTTGATTACTAGCCACCCCATCATAACCCCTTGAGCAGGAACCACTGCTAATCTGCACTGTGTGTGGGAGGTCTGAGTGCAGAGACAAACATGCATCAGTAGCGGATTTAGCAGGGGGGGGGGTTAGGGGGTTTAAACCCTCAAAGACCCTTGGCCTAGTACATTTTAATTTAAAAATATACAAATATCAGCGGTCCCCGCGTTACATTTCAATTTTACAACCCCCGGAGAAAAATTTTCTGGATCCGCCCCTGCGCATACCTATAGATATTTAGATAGATTGATTGATACTGCAGCTAGACATGCATAAACAGCCAGACATGGAAAACCTGATTTAAGTACTTAAGGATTTGCAATGCTAGACGAAGTCTGCATGAGAATGTGGAATTGTGCATGGGTTATAATCTCTTATCCTAAATAGAAACAGTAATTTAAAGAAAGAAAGGAAATCACTGAGAGGGAGATAACGATAATCACCAAACAGATAAATCATTAATGCTCAAAGGATTTCACAAAGGATCAAAACAGAACAGATAAACTGATAAGTTCTGGCGCCGATGGTAGGAAATAAGACATAAAGCAAGTTTTTATGCAAAGATCAATGGACACTGGACAGCCACAAATTTCTTAAAGGTTAACATGAGACAAAATAGGCACGAAAGGTCACAGACCTCATGTATTATTAGTTCTTTGCTTAATATATAGAATTTTCAGGTCATTGACCTTTTAGCTTGTTATGCAATTTGTTGAGTGTCAGCCAACGTAGCAATCAGAAATAATTAAACTGCACTTAAGGTTTAAATGGTTCGCCTTAATGATACTTAAAATAAAATAAAATACACTGGTAAAAGTCGGGATACATGTAATATTCTTGTTTATTCGTTTATAGAGTAGAGTGGATTGATTGTTTGAAATTTAGTACCGTAACGGAAGATATTATCGACAGGGCGGGTATTATCGACACTTACATGAGAATGGGGTCAAACTAATTTAAGTGTCGATAACCCACCCTGTCGATAATACCTTGCTTTGCTCCCATGGTCATTCCTAAAAGGGGATATACCCCCCCCCCCCCCCCCCCCCCCCCGATTTACACCGCATGGTAGTTTCAGACTAATAAGCAATATCATCCAGCCAAGAGTTTGCTCCTTGGTATTATGCAGACTATATTATCATGTCAGGGACCTATCACTCTCTAGGAGTAGGGGTCTTGGGTTCAATACCCAGTGGACCTAAGTTGGATAGCTATTTCATCCTTTTGCCTCGTGGCCATGGCACCTGCCTGTCTCAATCATGCTGCCCAGCTCATGCTGCCTCACTCATGCTGCCCAACCAGTACAGAAATACAGGTCGTAAAACTCATTCAACCTTTGCTATTTGAGCTAAATCTAATTTGCATAAGCCTAGAGCTTAGCACACGTGCATTCATTTACATAGTCTAATTAACCTGCCAGAGGGCTCTGTCTCCGTTAATGAACTATTTTATCGCCAAATATTCTTAAGCAGTGAATGTTTTTTTTGGTAGTGCTATGTCTTGTTCCCATATACCACCATATCACTCTGTGACTAACAAACAATTTTTTTTTTTTTTTATTTCTATTGATTTAATTTTTGACTCAATAGAAACATAAAATATATATATATTTTTTTTATTAATACACTTCCACGTGAAGTAAAAGGTATATTACATTAAATTAATATCAGTTTGTAAAGCTAATTACAATTATATAAAATAAAAAGAAATATAAGTGTCATTTTGAACAGAGAAAGTCCATTAAATCATTTTACTCCTTATCATTTAGCAAGTCACACATATTGTCCTTCATTTCTTTAATTACTTGTATGATGCTAGTATCCTCATCAGTCAAATGGTAGAGAGTATTGCAAAATGTTTTTATTCATCACTTCCTCACTCCCTATTTGCAGCTTTTGGGATATCAAGTCTACATGCCCACGAATTACTGACAAACAGGATTATAATACATGCAGTTGGTTAGTGGAAAACACATCACCATACCAAATTTCTTTTTTCGCCTGCAATTACAGTGAGATATTGGTTGTACATTTCAATTTGTACCACTGACCAGTTAAGTTAAGCATTATGTACGCCGTTGCACAAATCCTCATGTACAACAGTTAGTGAACCACACAGCGTCGCGCTAGAAATCATGAATTCAGCGAGTGTAGATCTGAGTTACTTGTACGTTTTATTTAACAACTTTGTCAGTTTTTATCCGATATTCAAAATTCAAACATTTTCTGAAAGCTCAGATCTTCACCTATTAATTCATCAGACGAATTGTAGAGGAAACACTATTTTTCATTGAATCGTCATCAATAAAAAATGAAAATAACACCTTGACAATAAAAATATTGGGGTTCAGTGGTACAAAACAATTAAACTATGGTTACATAATAACTTACATTGTGAGACATGAGATATGTACACCCTCAAATGTTGTACATTGACATTTTCGGGTGTACATATCTTCATGTCTCACGTAACCATTGTATAATTGTATCATGCCTCATGCTGTCTGTCATTCTCTCCCCTTACTCATGTCGGATGCCTCATGTCTAAGAGACGGGAAGCTGTCTTCTCCCGTGTCTCTTCTCCTGTGTCATCCTGGTCTTGTTTTTCACAAAGAAAGTGGCCTGGCCTTTTAACTGCCTAAGTAGAGAAGCTATAAAACTGTCGTGGGTTGCGAGAGTTTCCTCAGAGTCTCTTAAACTGCAAGAGGCCTTTGTGGGGGAGCTATTTGAACTCCTATCTGCCTCTGACGATGCCACTGTGGAAGGTGCATAGAAAACAAATCACTAGCCAGGGTCTGGTCAGAGGAAACCACTGGCTTAGTAATAAACTGCTACTGGATGACATTGTATTATAGTGCACTGAATTACATTCAGTTGGTCGTTTTTTAGTCTATGAAATTAGCACTCATTCCCAAACATGAATGTGACTTGATTTCTTGGTCCTATCTATCTTTCTATCTATCTATATAATCTATCTTTTTATCCATCTATCCATCTATCCATCTATCTATCTTTCTATCTATCTATCTATCTATCCATCTATCTGTCTATTTATTTTTTTATCAAGATATATATCTATATATCTATCTAATATATGCATTATACACATTAAAGTATGTCATCTTACTATCTTACTAACAAAGGCATTTACTTAATTGGGGTAGTTCTGTTCAAATGGGGTTGACCATCTGTCAATATATAGAGGTCCATGTGCAGAGACTGCAAATTCAAATAATATTTAGGTAGTGCATAACTCTATCGAGAAGATATAGAATTCTAGTTGATAAGTTATTTTCTAAAACCAAAAACCCACCTGTTAGTTTATCACTGAGGATGGTAGGCATTCAATATAAGGCACATGACGTACTGTTGTAAGACAGGATCATATAATTTCTTTCTTTCTTTGTGAAGTATTACTCTGTTTGATCTAGCAGACCAAAGAAGCAGCTAATTTGCTTCAAATGACCTCTCAGGCCACATATTGGAAGAGAACCAAATCTCTTGATCATGCCAATTGGCCTACTTCCTCTAGATCAAAACAAAAAAGTATACTGGTTATTCTTAACTGTTTGTAGCCAACCAATGTCAACCATCTTGTATTTTAGGACATGTTACCATCAGTTAGGAGTATTCTCTCACTCTTCATGTCTTTCTCATTAAACAAGCATGTACAGGTCTTTGACAGAACACATCCGTTCATTCATTTTCATTAGACAGCATGTGACACGTGTGTGTGTGTGATTAGGGCTTTACGTCTTGTATTTCTGCACCAGTTGGGCTAATTAGGACAGGCAGAGACCATGACAATGAGTCGAAGGAGGAAACAGCCATCCAACTTAGGCTCGACTGGGAATCGAACTATAGACCCAGCGGTTGGAAGCCCAGAGCGCTACCTCTGAGCTAGGCCCCCGCCCAGCATGTGACACATGTAGGCATGCTCCTCGTCTGTATAGTGCAGGCTCCTTGATGTCTACATGGGTCATTGTCGCTTCCTATCCATCTATCTATCTATCTATCTATTTATCTATCTATCCGTCTATCCGTCCATCCATCTATCTATGTATGTCACGCTCACTCCTTATGAGGGGTCTTTGTGTTAACTTTCTTGGTCTCCCCTCGCCTAAATTCTGGCTCTCAATGTTTGGTCTACTTTACTGTCTTTCTGTGAGGTTGCTCTGTCTCTCTGTCTGTTGATCTCTCTCTCTCCTTATGTCCACACTTCATATAACACATAACACCAACATGCGCTAGCAGCCGGCAATTTTCCACCACCCAACATCTGGCAGCCATGGTGAGCTGCTTGGAGTGTTGGATCGATCCTTCATGCACACAGCTTTCCCGCCATGGGCTTGGGCAGCAAGCAAGGGGGAGCGCTGGGACCACCACTATTTACAATCAGCCAAAGGAGCCCAGCATTCAGTGTCAGCCAGTCACGGAACACGTGCGTTGCTCAGTCTGGCAAAGGCAAGCAACATCCTGTGATGTTTTCAATGATTAACAAATCAGCAACAGATTGTATTTGGATGAAAATTACACAACATTGCTGACACTGTTATGGTGTGTATAGATTTACAGAGGTGTGACAAGTTCAAAAAGGTGTGGTAAACAACTTTAAATATGACACTTGGATTTTCCAGATGATACGCACGGCCTACGAACAAACGAAGAATATTTAAACATCATGGACATTTCACATTTTCATATGTTTATTAGTGTGAAGTAACTTAGTACTGAAGTTAAAATAATGGATTAAAGTTGTATTGTGACGCTTGAGTAGTCTTTTGTAAAGTAAGTTTCAACTTGGATTTTAGGGACATTGTGAGTCACCAAAATACATTGGGACACCATTGGGACACCACTGGGGTACTAAGGAGGACCCAGTATTGACCCAGGGAGGACAAGTAGCCCCTTGAGAAGCAGCTGTGCCCTAAGAATCATCAGTAGCTATCTGGATATTCCATGACCGTCATCCTTACAGCTGCAGCTTATCAGCAAACTTCGGAAACTACCATCCCTGAGGGAACACTGCTGGCTCTATGTACAAGGCCTATGCTCTTACACAAGCTCATTCAGGCAGTCTCATTGACTTAGGAAAGTGCTTTATCATCTCAGTGAACTAAGGGACAGCCAACTCAACTCAAAGGGTCTATTCGTTTGACTTTTCAGGCAATCTCAAACGGAATCTGTCAGATTTGAAAGTAAGATTTGGACTTTTGCAGTAAATCTAAGTTCTCCCAGCTGTGATACCATTTGCCATGGACTTGGGTGAAAAATAAGGAGATAATGAAGACATCAGTGGTTTCTGTATAGCCTGAAATAATAGCGTTAAATTACAGTGGCTTGAAGCACTAAATCTTCAGTTGAACTTCAAAAGCTACATCAACTGTATTCAAGGGATGAAGGATTAGATATGCACTCAAAATTCAGCACGATTTAACTCGAAATCCCACAAATGAAACTTAAAGACATTTGACAACGATGAGTCAGCCTCTATCAAAGATCTTTAGGATACCATTGCATCTGCACCAGCCACGTTAGAGATGCTTCTTCCAAGTGATGCGGAAAGATGTTCTCTGATGCTGCTGCTGGTGGTCCTTCTATTGTGTTTCCAACCAGCCAGCCAAGCACCTGGTAAGTGCATTTAAATCCTGCCTTTTATTTAAGCTAGTTCACCCACCTCTTTCAAGTGCTACCCAATGAGAAATTCTGTTAAATGCTGTTAAGACCCATCAACTCCTGTTAACAACAATAGCATCTCGAGCAGAAAATGTGTGGAAAATTCTGCAAGAACCAAAGTAATGTCATCAAAAGAGAAGCCCTCAGCATATTATGCCATTTTAAAAACGCCAACAAACGTTAATGTTACTGAAATGAAGTGCATGAAGATGCTCAATTCACATTTCCTAATCTTAAAATCAGACGGTTTTAGCATAGAATTTCTCAAACAGGAAGTATTCATTGTTGTAATTTATTCAATGTTTCTAGTTTATTCAAAACTACTCTCATTTTTGAATCACCATGCAGCTGAAACTTGGTGCAGCTGGAATTGAGAATTAAGATCATTAGGATTACGTTTTTACAGAATTCCTTGGGCTGGATGCAGAAATGAGCAGCTCATAATTTTCCTAGAATTTCTTCTCGATGAGATGATCTAATAATTGCGTAATAGTTTGTTGGTTTGTCTTCCTTTGCTAATTTAAAACAGTTGAAGTTTTAATGGGATGGTTCAGAAAGTAGAAATTTAATTCCAATGGGAATCGTAATTTCTCCATGTGGCGTATCAGTTATAGTGACAAATTCCAAGAAGCATTTTACAGTTGGTCTCACCATATGTAATGTTTTCTCTGATCCCTATAAGTACATTTAATTTCGAACAACAACTAGTAAAGAACTCATTGATGTGGTAAGGTATATCCTAGCTGACACTGTGGTAGGAGATTCGAACCCCAAGCAGCCTCAACCTGCAGCTTCACAACGTTACATCAACTCCTTTGTAACCACTGCGCCTCACCCTGCCCAGATAAAAGTTGTACTTTTCAACAGGCAACCACTGCGATGGCACTGGTGTGAGTTCTTTTAAAAGCTCCTGTGGTTAACACCGTGTTCATGGCTGCATGAATGCTCCGAGCAGTTGAGAAATACTCAGGATTGGTCTGCACAGGGTGTCCTGTACTCGTACAATCGGCAGTGTGTTCCTGATTACAAATAAAACAAATTCTCACAGAGCCTGAATTTTCTCTCTACTCCACATTTTATAGAAGCATTTGTCAGTCGAAATCTCTTTAACTCGGATGTATTTTCTATTACAAAGGAAACAACATAGTACAACAATTAAACCCATACACTTTGTTTTGAGAGTTTGAGCAATTCACCTTGTGGGACTGGGGTAACTGGTGAAATTTCACAGATTCCTCCTCCTTCCCCCTCTGTGCACCCCTCTGGCCCCGCCCTCTGTTTCAACCCTCTATAGCCTTCTGGTGGGCTGATGTGTCGTTCGATACAGTAGCACTGGGAGAGCTAGGCGTCATTGTAAAATTTAGCAAAGCCCCAGCGAGCTATTACAATTTGAAAGGGCTTCCCTTGAGGACTATTAGTTGTGAGACTTGCATGCAATGCTGTCTCAATCTCTTGCCTGCCAAAAGCTCCTAAGACGATTTCACGACCCTCACAAATTGCTGCGATTGGCGTCTGACTCGGCTCACTGGCCTAAAGTCTCAAGACAATGTTCAGCCAAAAGGCCACAGATCCAGTGGAGCCTGTGTTACATGAACACATTGGACATGCCATTAAGCAGCTGTACCTTTCCTATTCAACATCATCACTCACCAAAGTTAAACTGTAGGCAGGGTGGGACAGAACACAATCCGTTTCTGTCGACATTAATAAAAGTATGAGAAAGAGGCATTTTAAAAGAATACACAATTCAGATTGAACTCATGACCGCCAGATAAGCTAACTAATGCTTTAAACGCTAGGCCACCAAAACTGCAATTTATGTTACTTGTTAAAGTTACAATAATCGGTGGCTCATTTTTGGGCCTCTCAGGAACAGGTCAGAAACCCCACCCATACAGTTTTAGTAGTTCCGACTCTCAGTTAAATTGCTCAACCTATGACTTAACAATGATTGTTACCGTTACGTTAAACCTGACTTAACCTTAAAATGTTAAGTAAATTATGAATATTTAATAAGGTTATAACTGCTTAATGGTGGTTTATTGACGTATTGATTAGCCAAATTGGTTAGGTATGTAAACTAATAACTAGACTGCATATGTATGACTATGTTTAAATTGTATATGAAATATACTTATATAATGGCAAGTCTGTAACAGCTATATATTTATAAATTTAAGTAGAAACGCATTATCATAACCAAGTTTATGCAAATTCACCAGTCTTAATAGTGAAGTGGCCTTAATGGAGACATAAATCATAATTAAGAGCTTGCCTTATTTGCGAGGTGGTCATGACACGTGTTTTTACTGTCTGTCCTATACATTAAATAACATGGTGTGGACTCCAAACCTCATCATCTCACCATTACGTCCGCCTCAGGAAACTGGTCATTTCAGCTTGCTAAGCTCCAAACCAGTAGCCTTGAGACATTGAGTCATGGCATTCATTTTATAGACCTTGAAATGGGACAAATGGAACAATGCTGTTCTTATTGGAAATGACTCAGTTGAGAAATTGTTCCACGGCCCATCTTTTATCATCGATCATTCTGCCTCGAATTATGTCCACAGTCGGCTTTTTAAGGCTCTTATAATCCTTCATTCTATCTAAGATTTGAGTGCATTTGTCATCTGCAGCAATTTGCTCAGTACATAATCAATTTACTGTATACATTTACATTTTATGCTCCAGCTCTAAAAATGCCAATATACAAGACTTGCAGTATTGAATTTTAATGCAAATGGGCCAATGGTAAAACAATGTGATCAGCTCTATGCAGCCATGGGTTCAAAATCGGGTTTTTTTTACACTAAATGTTCTCAGGCAAGTCATACTCCCCCCCCCCCTGTGGTTGAATGGTTGAATATTCTTTAGGCCACAAATTAATAAAATCTTAAAAGATAAGTTAAGGAAAGGTAATTAAGTAAAATGTCGTGGTGCCTTAAAACGTTAAGGTGCGATGAATAACCTTAATTGACCATATTTTACTCGTTTCTTTTATTCTTACGTTGTACAAAGTTATATAATAATAATAATAAGCCAAAAACCTTCCATTCAACATCACTAAAATATATATTAGAGACACAAATAACCTTCGAACAGTCAACATGCAATACACTCATTTGTGTCTTATATTTTCTGTGTAATCTTGTTTCTCACTGGTATAAATACGGCGATTTAATGATATTTTACACAATCAGAAAGCTGGTCTTTGACAAATATTTGGCATTTAAAGACTAAATGACATTTACCACCTAACTATATATAGTGATCTTACTGTAGCTCCTGGCCTTGACATGAAATTGGTATTCAGGAAATAGAAGAATTCTTGAAGAAAATAGCTCCATACGTTATGGTGTGACTAAGATAAGATAAGATAAGATAAGATAAGATAAGATAACATGAAACTCGTTTTGTACATCAATCATTTGAAAATATCTCTTAATTTCACAGATACAAAAAAACAAAAAACAATAATGAAAAAAAGAAATAAAAAGAAAAGAAACCTTGCTAATAAAGTTCACAAACAACATATACAACATGTGTAGTAAGATGCAGTCGGAATTTTCTGCCATATGCCATAGCTTGCTGTGCCCCATAAAGAGCACTTGTAGTTGCTGCATGTGGGCCTGAATATTTTGCCTTTTCACAAGACTTCTCATCCATACCGTTGCTACCGTATTTTCCCAAATACAAAACAATGCCTATAATGTCTCCATGTCTCCATGTCTCCATGTCTCAATTCTACTAGCGTCTGAAGCTTAAGCTAAGTCATTTTACATGACCAGTTGCCCGAGCCAGACGTAATGATGAGATGATAAGGTTTAGCGTCCACACCATGTTACATAGTTACTCCATGGATGGGGTCTTCAACTTGACAATGTCTTATTCGAGCTGGAATGTAGTGCATGAAGAGTGCCCGGGTCGGTGATTGAACCCGCTAGCCAATGTGGAATAGGCGGATGTCTCAACTCTATTATTATAGACCTTTGTGTGTTTTAGATTAAAAATGTGAATCAATTGATTTTACTGTCACTCCACCCAGGCTTCTAAACAGGACCACTCTGAAATCTAATCAAAACCTCGCTTTTAATCGAGCAACTACGGTATACGTGTATATGGAAATGGACTGCAATGGTTAGGGGATATAAGGCCAGACTCACTTGACCCAACCAACTGCACTGCTGCCCAACTGCACTGCTCAGCATTGCTCAATTGCACTGCTCCGTTGCCTGGTTGCTGTGCATGGTCAGTGCATGGCTGTGAGCAGCTGTAAACAGGTTATATGATGCCCCACAAAACCAAATGGTCTGCTCACACGATATGACTCCCCATCAAGTCCATAAGGTCCAACAGTTAATTTTGTGATGATAATGGAGCCTTTCGCTTGGATTAACTCGCTGTAAATGGCCAGAATAGGTAAAAGCTGAACATAGAAGCATCCAGGCTTGTAGTGTAGCTACAGGACTTTTTTCTTTTCTTGTTTTATTAGAAGCAACAGGAGGCTTCGAAGATATTGTTTGGAATTAAATTGCAAGGACATTATTTAGCGGTAGTTACTAGTCAAGAAAATATGTAGAAATAATATGGTTGCCAAATTGCTTTGACTTCATCAACTAATGGCTTTTCACTGCAGCTGAATATTTCACACTGCTGTACTTGTTGTTTACATTTAATTAACCACTCCATTGAGACCAGCTGGTCAGATAAGTTATCATAAAAGTTGGTAGTCTTAGCAAAAAAGTATTCTAAAACTATGCTTCAGAACAAAAAACAGAAAAAAAAATTCACGTAAACATTATAATTACCTGAGCATGACGCAAACACTTGTTTTCTGGCTTGATATGAAACTTGGTTTTCCTTTCTTCTAGTAAAAAAAATGTGATATAACTATATTTTATGGGAGATGACATTAGGTTGTTTGTCACAAACTCACAATGCAAACTTACAAGTCATCCCATATCGTTATAGTAATAGTTGGATACGTGAAAGAGCGCAACAGGAATTTCCGCATTAAACAGGTGTAGGCAGTAACACAAGTGTGTGCTATGTAGCCTGCTGTATTTGCCATTGCAAGCCGCTTGCACAAATTTGCATTGGGAAACACTTTTATGGATGTTACATGTATCTATTTGCAAGTTGGGGCTATTTTTCACAAGAAGAGTAAATAACACATGCTGACTTCTGTGTTATTAAAGATACTTAGGATTCCTGTAGTCCAATCAATCACCCGGTGCAGAATTTAAAGCTTTAGAACAATGTGAAGTGTCCCAACAATGTGAAATTATGCAGCAGAAGTTTCCATTTTAGCTCCCTGGATCATTGCCTGGTCTCGTGCTTGCATGCATCGGGTGAATTCTCGGAGAGCCACAGAGCACTTGGGAATTGTGATATTGAAATGACAAATTGTCATAAATTGCAGACAGGGGATGAATTACGTAATAAGAGAAAGCCAGCATGCCAAGGCATTTGATGAGATCATCTTTAAAGATCACTTGGCACATGTTCTTACTGGTAAGAAAGGATTCAAATAAATGTCAACTTTTTTCTTTAGTACTATTTTTTCGTACATGTATTATGAAGCATCCCCAAAATGGCATAAATGTGCCCAGTAAGTCCAACTTACTTTGTACCCAATAAAAAAAAAAATCTCTGCACCATTTAACTTCAGTTTTTCTAGCCTTCCAGTTGTACAGAGGCTATCATGTGAATCCAGGATTCCTATTGGCTCTCAGCCAGTGGGAATCTTTGATTCTTAAGACGACATTCTCTGGAGTTTCTATAAGTGGTTAACCCTAGCCATTTGTAACTAGTAAATTCTTGGTAAATCCCTAATTATCCGTAAAAATATGACACACATAGCCTGATCGATACATCATTGGCTGAATTAGTCTTTACCTCTATAGAAAGTTACTTTCTGGAATTATATACAACATGTATGATTCACATATTCGATTGTTATAATTAGCCATGATTTGTTTTGATACTATTTCATATTTTTGGATTCCAGGGGTTAGATACGGACAGCTGGATTAGTTTAGCAACGGATGATTTGTATCAAAAATAGTTTAGCTTAGTGCAGCTTTCAACAGATGAGAGTTTCATTGAACATCTGAACAGGAAGAATGCTGTGAAGTGAGTGAGTTATCTCTTTACCACAGAGTTTGGCATATATTGAGCTACACACAGACCTAGCTCCCTGTGAAAAAGTACTCTTCAAAGCTGACAGAACAGAAAAATATGCAGAAACAAACTAAGAGGGATAAGAAATGGCAAAGAAAGTGACGGGGAGATGAGGATTGCATATAAAATATCTGTCTTTTTTGAACGATTATCGATCCATGGGTGTTTCGTTGCCTTAAATTGAATCTTGTGGCTTAAAAATGAAATCATACTTTTGAGAAAATGAAATTGTAAAATGACAGTATTTCATTAGGCTTCTTTTGATATGGAAACAACTTAATTATGGCTCTCAATTGCCTTCATGTTGCTCTAATGTTTTCAACTCATTCTCATTTGAGCTTGAAAAGAATTCCAATTGCAAGGGATGGGTAAAAATTCCCTTTGAAGTTGGTACGTGCACATATTTTTGTTTCCTCTCTGAGCCCTGTCTGTGTTTTTATTGAGGCGTAAAGATTGGAAAATCAAGGTTTGCTCAGTCTCAGAAATAAAATGCAGATAGCGAAGTGAAATTAATTTTACTTGGTGCTTACAATGCATACGAATAACCCGCAAGAGCAGAAGATTTTTGCTGTGATTCAAATACAATCCATAGAAGATCAAACATGTTTGATTTCATTCCAATGACTTTAGTATGCCAGGAACCTAAATGATATCATATTTCTTTAAAATCACATCTTGACATAATTTTTTTTCATGGAAATGAGCAAGAAATAGATGAACCAGTACCAGGAAGATTTAGTTTGAATATTATCTGACCTTTGTCTGTTAAGAATTGTGAAATATTATATTTGCTTACAGCAGATTTCATAGACTTGGAAACTAAACTCCAGATGACGTCATGCGAATTCAGGACTCCCATTGGTTAAAGCAATCCCTCAGCCAATGAGAGTCCTGTATTCACATGACGTCCTCTGGAGTTTAGTTTCCAAGTCTATGAGTATAGCGAGGAGTTTAGCTGTAATATTATGGCTTAACTCTTAATATTTAAGGAGTGTGACAAATATAATATGTTTAGTAAAGAACATAGACATAAATCTTAGTTCAGTTGCAATCTGAATTAAATTGACCTCTATGCAATAAAATCCATGATTTATCATTTTTGCCAATATCAATTCTGAAAATCATTACAAGCTCAAACAGGCTTTCATAGGTGTGGTCTAGCAACAGCAGGCTTTCATAGGTGTGGTCTAGCAACAGCAAGAACATCTCAGCTCTGTTACTAATTTGAAAGATGGCTATTTTTCCCCAATATCATTTTGTTCTAAACGTAACTAATGTTGCTGTTTAAACATTTGCTGGGGTTTAATATCGTTTATGGCTGTTTAGGAAGTAAGAACGATTCATAAACATGATGAAGCCACATATTATGCTTCACAAATGAGGAAAGCTCCCCTCCCTGTTTTCTGATTAAATCGTTGTTTGTTTGATTGCAATGCCCATGTTTACTAATGAGCCAAAACGCCATTGAATTTTCAGATACAATTACAGTAGATCCTCTCCATTACGACCACACATTTTGCAACAGCATTGCAATTGACCTTAATTGTGAGGTTGTCTTATGGGAAATATAATAGTATGCATACTTTTGACCAAATTCATATGTCAAAGTAAAAATACGGTGTATTACAGCCAAATTCATAGCGTTGGAAACAAATCTCATAGACTTGGAAGCTAAACTCCAGAGGACGTCATGTGAATCCACGACTCCCAAAGGTTAAGGCACTCGCTCAGCCAATTGGAGTCCTGGATTCACATGACGTCATCTGGAGTTAAGCTTCCAAGTCAATGAGATTTGTTTCCAACTCTATGAATTTGGCTGTAAGATTGTCTTAAAATTGAAACAATTGCATTTTGTTGCCAATTTTTATACTTAACATCATGATCCAAATAGAATTCGATATTTTATACAATCTACAGCCTTCTTATATCTTATCTATGTGGTTATTTTGGCATTCAAGGTCAAGGACATCACTATAAAAGACCATTATGGCATCCATGTGCCGTGTCAATTTGCTGAAGCTAGTGTTAGTTATATGTATGCCATGGTACCTAAAAGTATTTTATTCTGGCAGTAAAAACCAATGTTCAGTGTTTGCCAAGTTTCTGCTCTGTCAAGGGAAAAAAAAGTCGTGAATGTTTTTGTGTTAACCTTGGATTGTATTTATCAGAATTAGAAGTACTTGTTTTGACTTTTTGGTGCAGTTGCTTTAATACTGATTCTTTTTAACATAATTTGTAAATTGGACCGAGTGATGTATTCTTTTTTTTTCTCAAACCTATAGCAAGATATGGCCTTATTATTGCGGTTGTTCACAATGGTAAAAAAATCAAGTTGGACTGAAATTTTGGGCTTTAATTGCTTCATAAGTGAGAGAGTCTCTACAACATACTCTCAATGAAGATAGTACAGTCACTTCACACTATCGCTCCTCTACATTTCTATTTACTTTATGCAAAATTCGATAAGGTTGAAGTGTGACTTGTGACCTAAACTTATTCCAAAATGGCCGACCCGGCCTGATGAATCTTTCATGGCAGCTTGTGTATTTTCTCCTGAGAGTCCCAACCCCCCTGCAAGGGCCTGCATATGACAAGGAACAAAGGCTGGTGGTCTGGGATCAAAGATGCCTACCCACTTCCATCCTTTGATCTCAGCAAAACATGGCCGAGCCAACAGAATTCACGTCCCCAACCACATCAGTGAACTGCATCTCCAAGGCTGCTGCTTCTTAATCAACTCTGTGGCATTGTCGTTCGTTTGGTTAGGGTTAAGATTGTGCATGTGATGTGTAGATCATGCATGAGGTAAATTGTTAACTTGTGTATTCACAAGGGTTGAATGTGAGACCTGGCAGATTGGATTATCAGCCAACTGATAATAGTGCATACTCTAAAATTGTATCTCACTTTCCCAAAATTCTATGATAGATATGGGAAGTGCAGCCCTGTAAGGCAAGTTCTTACCCCTGTCGAGGTTTGATTGATGAGGTGAGAGAGAGGAGGAGTCCACCCACGTTATACATTCACCCCTTGGATGGGATATTTTACTTGCCTCAGCATAGAAACTGAGTATTAAGGGACGACAAATTTAACATTTCATCCGAACGACATCTAGCTGGGATGATGCTCATGAATGGTGCCCGGGACTGGGATTGAACCGGGGTTCTTCAGAGGAGCAGGCGAGCATTATTCTACTAGACCACCCAGCTGCCATGAAGTGTGGCTTGTTGATTCAGCAGCTCCTGGTGAGCTTTCTGGACTGGCATTCTTTGCTGCAGCAGACGTTAAATTACACGTATGTTTGTATTGAATGTAATATTTACGTGTGTTGGGTTTAGCTGCCAGCTGACGCTTGATTGCCCCAGAATTTATTTGGTCAGGAATCGAACCTAAGACTCAGAAGAATTGGCCACCATTAATTACAACAACTTCCACCAGACATTTTGCATCTTATTCATAATGAAAACAACAGTCTCCTGCTATTCTCTTGGTCTCTCCGTGGAGTCACTGGTGACTCCATGGTCTCTCCCCTGCTTCATTTTTTTTCTGAGGTTCCAGTGGCAGTACTTTACAGTCCTTAGCACCTCCATATCTATGTCTCAGTCTCTGTCCCTCTCAAGTGGCAACCTACTCCTCGCTGTATCTTCTCATTGTCTCTCCATAAACCTCTGTCTCTCTATCTTTGTCTCTTTTAATCTTCCTTTCTCTGTATGTCGCTACTATCTCATGGGTAGCATGATGACGTCGAGCACTGCAATTTGCCCAATTTCACGGCTGTCTTGTTTGCTTTGAACTGGGACACCTGGGCTAATAATGGCAGCAAATTTGAAGACGCCTCTTGTCATCATTGGCAGGAGATGTGTGCTTGAAGATGACGTCGCTGGACGTAATTACGCTCAATTATTCTCCCCCAAAGACGCGTCATTACGTCCACAGGGCGTCATGTGACTCCTTATTGCTGGGAAGAAGCTACGCACACCGTCAGAGGCATCACGCTGCCGTGGAACTGCTGTGGAGAATACTTGGTGTATATTATAATTCATCTTGTAACTCACCTTAAGGCAATCTCATTGAAGGCTACGGGCTTATATATACATGATCAGATGACAGAGGCAGACGTAATGAGGAGACAACCTACCTGAACAGAAATTTATTTCCACATTGACAAGAGCATGAACATAACAAAACAAGGAAAACTGGATTTCATTAAAAAAATAATAGATCTACATAAGAGTTATCCAATATATCATTGTTGTAATTATATCATTTAACTAAGGAAATGGGGTGCCAATGTGGGGGAGATCCCAATAGCTTAATTCTGTCGAAGGGGCCATCCCTGAATATGATGTTTATTTGTTTGTTCTTTAATTTGATACATTGAAATTTGTCCAGCGACGTCATCTTCAAGCACACATTTCCTGGCCTCATATGCGATGAGATGCAGATATGACTGAGATGATTCACATATTTAAATATTGATCAATTATGCTACATATACTAGAGCCATTCATCGTAAAATTAAGATCATCTACTTCACTGACTCTTAATTTTAAAATGCAGCCTCTTGTACTTATCAGTCTTTTAGAGCATATTCTAAAGTAGTATGCAGTATGCCAGATTCACGGTGTTGTGCTTTATCTGCGGTTTCTTCCATTAACTCAAAATACATGGATAAACCTAAGCCAGGTATATTAGAGCATTAGGTTGGGAAAGGTAGTAGCTGCCATTCATCTCCAACCTTCAGAAGAAAGTGTAAAACTCACGGACAGCTACTCTCACTGGTGGCAGAAGGGATCATGTAGATAAAATAGCAGAAGATGAATGACAACTTTCGGTTTCTTCCATAACGCCCCATAAAGCTGTAGTGGTGCGGAGAGCAGGGAAGGAAATGGTGGGGATTCCCGGGAGGATCCCGCGTGAATCCCGCAAGATTCGTGCGTGATTCCCACCTGTTTCCGGTCGCGACAGACGGGTCAGCGGGCGGGTTTATCAGGATCAGAGACCCCGAGCCTCAGGTGATGTCCGCAAGACATTGGTAGCGTTTGATGTGCAATCCTCCTAAGCCATCCTGGATTTTTAGCCTCGTCACCTGCGTTTATTGAGCACTGATGACATGTCCATTGCAGGTCGCCCCCTCTAGTGGGATCCCCCTGGGCAACCCCATGGTGTCACGTGTTCAGACATGGCCCATCTTGAAGCTTAGTGGTCCTAGATATCATCTGAGCCATTCTCCCAAACTCTGGTCATAAATGTCAGTTGCAGGAGCCACTGAAGCAAACGGGCTTAAGTTAAGGCAAGCATTTCATGCATAGGTGATCAGTTTGACTGTAAAACTGCTCGACCTTTAACATGTCATTTTAGCTGTGTTTACGACATCGCTGAGGAAACACAATTTTTGCCTCCTTCGTTTCGCTATTGACACAGCGAAACCAACCCAATCCGCAGTGGCTTTTGCCAATCTATAGACTGTATTTAGATGGGGCGAATGTATCAGTGGAGAAAACAAGTTGGGAGAAAGTTGTCAGCCTTAGCACACAATGACAGTGTATTGTGAGGGGCGGGGGATGTGGGTGGAGGATATTGGCTCAGCCTGTCTTGTTGTTGAAGCCAAGGGACTGATTCTGCTGAACATTGGCCACATTTGCTGCACCACTGACTGCCGGGCCTAATCTAGCCGTCCCAATTCTCATCTCGCTCGTCCTTAAAGCCGCCATCACTACTTACAAGATGGCGGCCATGATGGCGGGCCCAGCGGACTCTTCGGGAAAGCCAATGGGTTAGGAGCGTGACGAACTCACGGCTTGTCTAATACTCTGCGCAGAGCGCTCCATCAGGACGTTATTGCTCCGTTGGTTGGCTATCACGACACCACATTACCCCGATAGCGTGCTGGAACCCTCTCCTCTGCCTAAGCCCAAGTCATTACGTTAAAACATTTAGGGGCCTCTCAGGCAATCGGCTGAAATTCAAGCACTCTTCCATACAGGGACCCAGTCTCCCAATCTCTGCCTCTCTCCACTCGCCAGGACAATTGGAATGCCCCTCAGTTCTGAACAATGTGAATGCTTTCCTTCGAACAATGTGAATGCTCTCTCCTATTAGAGCAATGTGAATGTTCTGTTTGTCTGTCCAAATCTGTTTTCTCTACATTGTCTTTGTTTATCACTCTGTCTATGGATCACTCAGTCTTTGGTTACATCTGTGTGTCTCCTGATCTTGTACAGTCAGACTCAAATTCACAAAAAACATAACAATGACGAATGGATACTTTAATTCTTAAAATTTGTGACAGGAAGCTTTTCGCATTCGCTTGTCTTGTTGTCTGTCTCTGCATCTCTTCTCTATCTGTGCATAATATTATCTTTGTCCCATCTCTCTATCTGTCCACATCCATGTCTCAATAATATTCTGTCTGTTCCCCCCCCCCCCCCCCCCACTCTTTCTCTGGAGCAAGGACGCCAATGGGGGCAAAGTGGCAGTTCCATGCTCTGCATTTAGCAAATAACTTGAGGAACAAAAAGCAAACAAATCAGGGAGGCAAGCGTTGCAGGAATGGTGATAGGCTGCCTTATCAGTATTCATTGGGCCCTGTTTATGAGGCAAGCACATCATCTACTCCATTTAACCGAGGTTTCTTCAAGCCATGAGTCTGGGTAGTCTGACGTGGGAGCTAGCTCTGCTCTTGAATATTCTGATTTCCATTTTTCTTTCTTGGCTCGGCCTATTTAAATAGCAAAATGAATGCAACTTATGAGTGGAGAAGTATCCATCTGTATGCAGGATTCATTTAAAGCAATGAAATGTCTGCCATGAGACGAACTCAGCTTCAATTACATTGCTGGAAACGCAGTTGAGGCGAAGTGCTGCTGCTATTCACACACACAACTTTAAAGGCAGAAAAGTGTAAATTATTTGTGAAATAAAGCAGTAACCTATGCCTTAATGAGGCCCTCTTGACCAATATTGTCAAATCTTTACCACAACGTGTATCATATTTTGTAGTTATACATTATACATATATTAGTGCAACATATAAATGGTTATTCATCATTAATTAAGCCTTAACTTAAGCCTAATTTAGCACATAATGTTTATCATATTATGTTTCACTCCATCATTAAGAGTTCATTATTGAGGCAAAAAAACAACCTGGCCTTTATTGTGGTTTCTGCTGTTTCAACAAATTCCGTGAATATTAGCTGTGTTAACTGAAGCTATTTATCACTCCTTTTTGCAAAATTAATGTGATAAACCACTTTAATAAACAAAGTGACAATAGTGCTTGTTCTGAAGTGACTTAATACACTGCACAGGAACTTCGTATTGAGGAAGCCGCTTTAATTTAAGAGCTTCAGACCTGCTCTGCATGGACCAGCACATGATTGGACCTCTGCTGACATGTTTATCATTCAGATCCTCATCAATATGTTGTCAGGGGCTGCTCAGCTCTTTCTAATCAGGATAAGAGCTTAATTCTGTAATGGAGGCATGTCATTCAGCAATGTTCAGTCGCCATTTAGTTGATCAAACTCTTCTTACATTGAGATGTCGCCTTCATTAGATCCATTCAAACTAGCCCCATTCAGGTAAAGATTAAGGCTATGGAATACACTATAGCAGGTCCCTGGGAGAATGGCAAGCTCATCAAAGTGTTGACTGATGGAGTCATTAGGAGATGGCCCCTCTGAGGGGGTTACGTAATGTATGAAGTGAGGAACTGAAGGAGCATCACCACGGCATTTTACATGGATATCCTTTGATTCCTCTTAAATAGACTTACAAGGCTTGGATGTAAACAGTTCGTGGTCAGATTAGCCAGGCAATGATGAGTTATGCGTTTAGATCTCGCTAAAAATATGCCCTTCAAAAGTAAGGCCAAAAATACTTGTCTTTGCCGTGGATAGAAGGGTAAAAAGCGTCATTCACTGGGAAAGTGTGTGCAATTGAAGGGCATTGCCCCCTGAAGCATTTTACATCAACTTATTTGGAGACCAAAAAACACAGGGAAAAAACAAAATGCCCAATACAATTTAAGATATTAGACAATGGAATTATATGCAAATTGGATAGATATTGTATAAATGCAAATTTCTATCATATTCAGGTTTTTACATACTTGATCATTTGTTTATTACACCCTATGATAACCTTTTAAAATCATAACCAGTTGATGCTGCAAGTTTGCAAACAGTACAAATGTTGTAGCTCTATAATATATTTTTAGGACCATTGTTGCCCTACTTGCATTCCTTATACCCTTCTCTTAAAAGTCTTCATCTATGCACTTTCAGCCTGAGTTGATTCCCATAACCACAGATATCCCTCCGATGGACATTTCGGCACGTCCGTTTCCAATTCGCCAAACTGTCTGATTTCTCTTGAGGAAAGGGACGAGATGTCTATCTAGTGACTTGAGACCTGTTTTCATATGACCGCAATATTGCACAAATAGAGTGTTTCCTTTGCTTTTTGTTGCAAGTAATGACAGCTGTAGCTGATGTACAGTGATACCTCGGCACTGAGACAACGCTTAGCACGAAAATTACTGGATTTGATGCCCGAAAAGCATAGATAGATAGATAGATGGATAGATGGATAGATGGATAGATAGATAGATAGATGGATAGATGGATAGATGGATGGATAGATAGATAGATAGAAAGAAGGATAGATAGATAGATGGATAGATAGATAGATAGATGGATGGATGGATAGATAGATAGATAGATAGAAAGAAGGATAGATAGATAGATAGATAGATAGATAGATATATAGATAGATTGAAAGAAGGATGGATAGATAGATGATGGATAGATAGCTAGATAGCTAGCTAGATAGATAGATAGATAGAAAGAAGGATAGCTAGATAGATAGATAGATAGATAGAAAGAAGGATAGATAGATAGATAGATAGATAGATAGATAGATAGAGATGCAGCTCTATAAAGCGAAGTTTTGCCACTCATGAGGGTTAATTGAATGAGTAAAATAGAGTTAGGCCAAAATTCGGTGATCTTAACTGGGAGGTGTTCTTCATAATAAAGTATTTTTTAGTGTGGTTTCATTATACACAATACTGCTTCATGGTATATCAGATATATAGGAGCACAGCATTCAGATGAAAAGCTATGATAATCAAAACAACATCTGCTGTATTTTGGCTCATATTTCAAAGCAAGAGTAAGTGTTGGGATAATATATTCTGGGATTAATAGCAAAGCTTGGGACACCAGGTGGAAAAATGCTGCATTGTGCATTGTAGCCATATTGTTGTGGTGTTACAAATACACAGATTATCACTCACAAACACACCATGTATTATTAAGCATTATATTGTAATTGACTGATATATCAGCTGCATTAAATATCTATTTTGAAAGTGTTTTGCCGAACAAATAGAGACTTCGGCGTGTATCAGATTACAGGTGCATGAAATATATTGACATTTGATCTCTTATTTGGCAAGATATGAATGTATTGCAAGAACCCATACAAATTTGGCGAGCTATAAACTGATTGCAGTGCGTTGTCTGTTTCTCTTTTATGGCATCCATCAAGGCTTTTTTAATTGTGGACGGCTGAAAATTGATTGGCAACTTTCACACACCATAAACAAGCTGCTAGGATCAGTAAATTGATAGACCAAGCAGCTGCGAGATCACGCTGAAATCTCACATGTGCGAGATTGGGCGGGATAGACTGTGGCGTGGGACAGCTAATGACAAGGTGGGGTGTTGGTAGATGGCAATCAAGGCCAGTTGCCATGGACGACCATTCTAGGAACCAGGAAATCCTGCAGTAGGAAATGCAGGTCACACTAGTACTATGCAAGGTTATTTCAATCAAATTCTTGATGTTTGTGACGGTAACTGCGTGCATAAAGGAAGTTAGGCAGTTATGACCGTCTCAGAAAAAAGGGCATAACTGAGGTTGAATCTAAACTTGAAACTTCCATCAGTACCATCACTGTGTCAAGTTAAAGCAAATTGGTCTAATATAATGGTGGCCTTATTTGGGAGGTTGTCTGTAATGAAATATGCAAAAATGAATAAATACGCAGGCTTTTAAATGTTTGGTTTTAATTAAGGATAGAGCCAGGGTCTACTATATGCAGCCAGTCAGTCAGCAAGTCAGTCAGCAAGTCAGCCAGCCAGCCAGTCAGTCTGTCAGCCAGTCAGTCAGCCAGTCAGTCAGTCACCCAGCTAGTCAGTCAGTCAGCCAGTCAGGCACTAGATATTTTATTAGTTGAAACCAACGAGGTCATCAATTTTCTGTGATTTTATGTGACTTTTATGGTTACCTGTGTCATTTTAAGCATCAAACGTTTAACACCGTTCCTTATAACAACATCTGTGATGGCCTCATAACATCCCCATATCCTGTTGACATCCGTGTTGTTTAATATGTTCTGAAAGGTCTATTGATCTCAATGATCGCTGTTCAGTTGGTGCACTTTTCCTTCTATCGACATTTTGTGGTGTCTATGGATCGGGCCAGGACACCAGCATAAAAAGAGGCAGGTTATGTGTATTTGATTGACAGGCTGAGACATCTGATTGCAGATCATATCAGGCGTAAATGCAATCAAATCCACACCGCGTCATTTCCGATCTGCGTCAGTTTGGACATATAGCAGAAAATGACAGAATTCCGTGCGAGGCGGTATAAGTAACGCTTAGCAGCCCCATTGATCGACGGTGGCAAATTGATTTGTGACCAAACATGGCTCAGTGAGAGAGAGAGAGAGAGTGAGACTCACAGAAAGAGTAGTAAGGGAGGAGGGGGGGGGGGGAGAATATTCATTTGGTATTCCAGGCCCCGGATGTACTTTTGCCAGATTGCCTGGCTGGACGAATGCTACATCCGGGTAATTTCCCAGCGTAATTATTATTCACCTGCCTACCCCTGGCCTTACCACGAGGACTGTGACCAAGGGTCAGGTGGCCACCAATATCAATTATCATGCTAAGCCTGATATATAGCCATGCCACTCTCCACCTATTCCCACTACACTGATGAACTGGTAAACCTCATCCCAAAACCACTGCCTAAATATCCACCTCTGCAATAAGAGCACATACAACATTTCTGCAACTGCTGTATGTTTATCACTTACATGTTATCACTGCAGATATCAAATCGTAATAGAGGAGTTACAAGTATGTTTTCTATGAGTCAAC
Source organism: Alitta virens (assembly GCA_932294295.1). NCBI lineage: Eukaryota > Metazoa > Annelida > Polychaeta > Phyllodocida > Nereididae > Alitta > Alitta virens. The sequence continues at coordinate 10,256,084 of OW028575.1, read as the reverse complement.
CTAATATTTCATATCATAAATCAAGTTGAGCAACATTGTAATATCCCATGTAATATTTATAATAAAAAGATAATGGATAATTACTCGTTCCATCAAATGCAAGCACAATGATTTTAGATGACTTCTTTATCAAATGACCAAAAGTCGAAAGGACAAGATATACAGAGAAAAAAATAAATAAATAAAAGAACAGAGAAGACTAAATATCTTTTGGAAACAAGACATTTAGAGAGAAGCGAAGAAAGGTTTATGCACTAGTATACAGCTGTAGATTGTGGCTGGTATTCTTTGTGCTCACCAAGTTAGCCCCCTCACCAGTTAACTAGCAGCACCTAAGAAGGCTTATTCTGCCTGGGATCAATGCTTGAAATAAAAGGCTGTCATGAAGACAATCTAGCTGAACTTTGGATGGTGTTTGCAATATTCTTCTTCAAGAGCATTAACTTGGTCTGTCAAACAACCACCATGAGCAGAAAGTTTTAATTAGTTTGGAATTCTGCTCAATAGCTGAAGCTTAGCAGTAAATGGAAAAATAAGGCAGGGAAGAAAATGACAAACAAGGATTAAATAAAAAGGGACTGATCGACAGATGGACTGACAGTTTGATGAAGCAGGAGATGACGGAAAACAGACAGTTCACGTCGAAGCGATCGGAGGGGCAGAAACTGGCGAATCAATTTAGCCGCTTGTGGCCGAGGGGGGAGGGATGGATTGAAGGGGAGGATCCGGGACCAGCTGTTGATTTACGGTCCCACGGCAAACACATCGCGGTGTCTTAAGGCGGTTTTATGGTGAGCCTTTCGGAGGTGCACCAGGCCGGCTGCAAACAGAGATACCCTCAATCATCCTACACAATCAACTCCGGCTGTCCCTTCTTGTTGCCGTTGAGCAACCATTTGTTCCCCAATTGATTGCTCTTTGCTGTTTTTGTGAGGCTTTTTCCTGCCCACCAAGGCAGTTGTGATCTTCCATACCAAATGCTCTGCACCGGTGCGGCTGCAGAGTAAGCTATTGTGCCATCGCAATGCTCCTGTTGCGGGATCACTGGCCATCCGTGTCACTTTTGTACTTGGAAATCAAAGAGAATTTCATTGAACTTTCGAATTAATCCAATCCTTTATCTGCTTCATCATGCGCGGATGTGGTCCCAATGCACCATCAAATTCATGAAACGGAAAGTGTTATCAACACATGGATGGCACCTGATTGGCCTAGTGGTGAAAGTGGGTAGGCTCTCTGTGGGTCCAAGGTTCTGTTCTATGAACACAAAATCTGTATAAGGGCACCTGACAGTTGTAACAGGACGTGTTAAAGTGGCAGTGCCTAAAACTTTGCATCAGATACCAAGAAAAGACTCCACCCAAGATTAAATTAGCCTGACCGTGAAGAATTTCCATCTTTCCAAGTTGTTACAATGTGTAAATATAACCTTAGTTTGAAGTATTGTTGGTTTTCACGAATCATTGAAACTTTACTATGATGCAAAACCAATTGATAAACTTTCAACAAATCTTTCATACTTCGTTTATTCTGGACTGCCAACCAAGCCAGTTCTTGTATGGACTCTTGCAAGTGACTTGACAGTGCTGACTTGGTTGCAGTCATCCAGTGGCTGAATCTCCTAACTCCTTGTTAGTTTCACAGCAAACACCAAACTGGGCTAATTCAAATGTAGTACATCATTTTCCATCTTTATTTGCAAGCGACCCAAGTCTTTTTCCTCTCAGTCATACTCTGTTTGCTTTTCTCTGATCCTGACTGACAACCTATACAAACCCAGCTCACATCAGCTTTCCCATGACATAATGTTGACTGTGAGATTAGTGTTGACAGATTTATGAGAACCACTCTCAAGCAGTGTATATGCAATGCCACAAGCCATCTTAAAGTAGAGGAAGGCTGATTAATTATATCAAACATCGCGATTGTTAAGCACGATTGGTAAATATTATAAGTAAACTGAAAGCAAAGTTAGTTGAAAAGTTTCCATGGGCTTACTTAGGTTTTGCCAAGCCTGATCAGACATATTCGAATCGGAAGATCGTCACGTCATATTTAATATAAGAAGGGTAGGACATTTAGTTGGCCATATTTTAACTATTTGTGAAGACGCAATAATGTGCCACAGCATTACTATTTCATCATTACCTTTGTCGATATTTCATGAATTTGGCCTAGAACACTATATTATACCATGGTTCTTTCATAGCCAGTGCATTGTTTTCTGTGTCTATGCTGAGGCTATGAAATGATCCCAAACCTTAACTTATGAATCATCATGTTATCATGAACTGCAAGAACCTTCTTAGAGTGCTGCACTATCACAAAATATCATAACTTTAATCATCCAAGTGCACAGAGCAATCAATTTGTTTGGATGAACAATTAATCATTGTCCAATTTATCTGTGACTATATGTCATTCAGTGAGTGGGCTCGGCCGATTCATCCTGGATTTTCTGGCTGTTGTATGTCATTAATATGGCTCCGTCTGTCCTCATCTATCATGGAATTAATAATGGCAAAATGGCAGCTCCTATCTCCATTGATAAAAGCTCTGTCATAGTGTGATAGTGCCATACATTTCTGCACGCTAACGGTAATTATTCCCATTTGCCAAAACTGGCTGCTGGCAAGCTTTAGTTTTCTCGCCAAGGCGAAATTAAGTGATCACTTTGATTGTGGCATAATGTAAAAGGATGATATATTAATGCTCACGCAGTAATTAATGTTGCAGTAATTATTTGGAGTTGGTGCAGGTCATGTGTACATCTACCTTACATGCCTATACCTATTTAGATTTAATAAGAGCAAATTGATTACATTTCAATCTAATGGGGGGGGGGGGGGGATAGCTCAGAGGTAGCACATTGTGCTTCCAACCACTGGGTCACAGGTTCAATTCCCGGTTGAGCCTAAGTTGGATGGCTGTTTCATCCATCCTCTCATTGCCATGGTCCCTGCCTGTCCTAATTAGCCCATCAGGTGCAAAAATACAGGATGTAAAGCCTTAATCTACACACCCATCCATTTAAAACACTCAATAACCACACTTGCAAGGCAAATGGATGTTGCACTATCCCATTACAATACAATGCAATGCAATGCAATACAATACAATACAATACAATGCAATGCAATGCAATACAATGCAATACAATACAATGCAATACAATGCAATACAATACAATGCAATACAAGTTATACAACACAATACAATTCGACTGTATAAAGATTTCATTCAATGACATGTCACTCCTACATGTAAGCTGCCTTGGAATTATTGCTTTGCAACACATCGGCATAATGTCTTTGCTATGTCTTTGATAATGGGCGTATTCAGAAGTTCTTAAGTTTGGGACGGATCCAAAATTCGATCATAGTCATAATAGGTTCGATTATAGGCATAATCGGTTCAGATAGTTCGATGTTATATTTAGGTATATGTAAAAGCTGTATTTAGAAACAGAATTGATTCGTGGTGTTAAGGTGTGATTTAAGTTAACTGCATTGAGACATTAAGTAAAGCACATAGCAGAAAGAGTAATTCGAATTTGAATCAAAGCTAATCAGATAAGATAAGATAAGATAAGATAAGATAAGATAAGATAAGATAAGATAAGATAAGATAAGATAAGATAAGATAAAGCAAGATAAGATAAGATAAGATAAAGCAAGATAAGATAAGATAAGGCAAGATAAAGCAAGATAAAGCAATATAAAGCAAGATAAGATAAGATAAGATAAGATAAGATAAGATAAGATAAGATAAGATAAGATAAGATAAAGCAAGATAAGATAAGATAAGATAAGATAAGATAAAGCAAGATAAGATAAGATAAGATAAGATAAGATAAAGCAAGATAAGATAAGATAAGGCAAGATAAAGCAAGATAAAGCAATATAAAGCAAGATAAGCAAGATAAAGCAAGATAAGATAAGATAAGATAAGATAAGATAAGATAAGATAAGATAAGATGAAATAAGGTAAGATAAGATAACATAAAATAACACAATATAACATAATTGGATTGCAATTACTGATGCAGTAAACAGAAAAAACAGAAAACGATTAAGTTTCAGTATTGTAAATTACTATAATAGAATGCTTACTATTAGGTGTTTTTGGGCAAAGTTTATTTACTATAGCTTCTAAAAATCATATGTTGCTAGCTATATGTAACCATTCATGGTCATGTGAAAGTTTTGTATCATATTGATTGCATATACGTTCTCTACAATCAATATTCACAAATAAGTGCATAGAAGATACAAATTGATTTGAGTAAAATATTCATCACCCATAATTCATAGCTTCTGCAATGTATTTCACTTCGAATTATTCGCGTGATCGATTTGACAAAGATTTATGCAGCTTACCTGAACAATTGAACTTTGCTTTTTACTTGAGCTTTTGTTGAATAATTCACGTGTCCATATTGGAAATTTGTAGCAGATTATGAAATGAGTTTCCTTAATCCAGGCTTTCATAATCAAATGACTTTAGGCTTCGGTATCCAGGGGCAACATTTTCATGGACAAGATTAGTCATTATCATTTGGTTGAGTTAAATCCATATTTAACAGTAAACTTTAAAGAATATTTCAATTTCATTTCTATGCCATTAGATGATCCCATTTTATAGCAGACATATACAGTATTTACTCGATTAAAAGCCTGGTATCTATTTACCGCCGGGGTCATTTAAAAGGGAAGTAATGACTCCTGTGCCTATACAATCAAAGTGATGTTTAGGCAAGTTGTAGCCTACTAGTGTTTATATTCATCTTATATCAAATTTAAAACCAAAACTTTTCATTGAATAAAAAATCTATTTTGGAGGCTCATTTATGATATCATTATTGAAATGCCCCCATTAATTGAGAAGTGGATAACAATATTGTAAACGAACTGTGTTCCTATATAGGATACCATTAGCATTACTGCTTTTACCAATGTTTAGTGGATACATTTGATGCTCCTTTTCAACGGGGAAAAGCCATTGCCATCTTTAAATAACTATATCAATTATAAAGCTAGAAGTCAACCAATTATACATTTGTAATAGGACAATTTTTCAAACGTTCTTTTATTTATACAATTATTTTTATTCGATTTGGACAAACGAATGGTGTTATTTATGGGTTCTTAGTATTATATTGGTAGAGTGAGTTAATATCAGTTTAAGAGTGCCAGAGTTCTCAGTCCCTGTCCAGTCTATGTCCAGTAGCTGTCCAGTCTATTCTTGTCAGTGTCATGTATCTAGTGGACAACAGGGCGTCTATCTTCACAGAGTACTGGATTTACAGAAAAGGCCATGCAGCTCCAAATAGGATAGGCAGAGTTGCCAGGGGGCGGGGTGAAAAGGGGGGGGGGGTTGAGTCCATCTGTGCTGAACATGACAGCGTTTCTGGGCGATTGAAGCGCAGTTTGATGGAGGGCACAGCCGGGACCCCATCCTTTGATACCCCCTACCCTTATTGATTCTACTCCCAGATGAAACTTGTGATGTTTACTGCTGAGCCATTGGTCAACCAAGTCCTGTGAGAGCTCTGAGAGGCCGTCATGAGTCCTGCCTGACACTTCTCATGGACTCCATGACCTTTGGACCCTCCATGACCCAATACGCGTGCACATTGGCCATCATGAACTGCACTTCCGGTTGATTATCTGAGCGACCCCTGGTGATCAGTCCTGTCAATGAAATATGGGTCTCGCTCTTTCATCATTCCCCCCAGCTGATTCAGGGCCCAATATGTGTGCTTCCATTAATTCTCTTGCATCCTTGACCTTGAATTGATGTCTTGCACTTGACATTGGATTCATAGTAAGTTTTCTGCGTAACCTAGTTATAATGTTGTGGATAGAATAACACTTTCAAAAACACACTTTTGGTACCTTACTGACTGACAACCAGATTCTTAATGTATATATACAGTTAGTTTCATAAAATATGGTCGACTCTAGACAGCCGTTGTGAACTATTCCTGGCGGTAGCTATAACTGGCTAAAGCTAACTGTCTCTGTCTACCCCTAGCTTATAGTCGGCTTACACTAAAATATATACCTTAGTATATGTATGAAGTTTATCTGATATGGTGCTGCATGAACTTTTAGTTACGGCTTTGGGTAGCCAGCTATAGCCAGACAGTTCGGTTTAGTGGCAGGTATAGCATCGTACAGCAGAAGTTGTCTAGTTTTGTCTAGGTTTATTTTGACTGGCCGTTTTTAATGAAACTAACTGTATGTACACTACGCATTGTACAGTACATTTTATACCATACAGGAAATATTAAAGAATCTCTCCTTAGGTATATCAAAGAATCTCTCCTTAGGTATATCAAAGAATCTCTCCTTACCAGTCATGTTTTCATGGAGTTTTATTACTTAATGGTGGTGGTAATTTTGATGGGTTATTTTGAAAGGATGGTCTAGGTTGATATTTTATGAACATAATTCTTAGGTCTTATTTCATAATTGGCTGCTAATATTTTATGAAAACGCAGCTAATACTATTGCAAGACATACGATTCTGCATATTTCATGACAATGTGACTTCAAACAAAATTATTTAAAATGGAAGAGTAACTTATTTCAGACAAAAATATTAAAGAGATGAGGAAGCGTTCAGGTATATGCATAAATATGTATTTCGCGTACTCTACATACATGTAATTTGTTGATGTATCAAATGTATAATACGCTATAGTTAGATAGCTAAGCCTCATTGGCGTCCGAGTTAGCAGATTTAGGGCCATGCAGCAGTCTTTGTATTTTTTCGTGGGATTCTATGTGCACGCTGTTTTAGAGCCTTCATACCTATCTGAATTCTATGCTGGCAAATTATGTGTGCACATACTTATGGTGGCCGAGGAGATCACTTCTTGGTGCGAAGGTTCGCCCCCCGACAGTAGAGGTTTCGCCCCCCGACAGTTGAACCTTCGCCCCCCGAAAGTTGAGCTGTTGGACTGCGACAGTACCTACTTTCGCACCAAGACACAATTTCGAAAATAATAGAGCTATTAAATTGTCGACCCCCCGACTGTGTAGGTTTCGCACCACGAAAGTGAAGGCTGATTCAGTTAACTGCAGGTATGCAACTTCATAAAGAGGGCAACATTTCCCCCTCCTCCTCCTCCTCCTCCTCCTCCTCCTCCTCCTCCTTTTGAGTTTAAAACTTCCCAGAATTAGATTTTTCTAACCTATTTAGTGGCATTTTGCTTCATTTTGCTTCATTTTCAATGCAAGATTGTAACTATCCTAATGCCTGCAGAAATATTTCCTACAGCCCATAGACTAGAACACTAGCGTCGTACGAGGTATAAACCATTATTCTAGGTGAAACACATATAAAAATAATTGCGCTGAAACTCGGGCTCTTAGACCGCATGAAAGGGGGATTTGGGCACCCGGCCGACCCGCCTCCCCTCTTGCCATTAGTTTTATGTATTTTACAAAATAATTATTAATACTGCATCTGCAGCATTGTTCTTGGTTGTATAAGATGTATCTATGCTAGGGGCACCTGCGGATCTGCATAAAATCCCTGTATGTTCAATATTGGAGGAGCTAATTAGCTAAAACCGCCCATGAGAGGGACGAGTTACTAACATTTGTGGCATGAAAGTGGGTACTTCCGTAGTACGAAAGTTGGTAGTTTTTGGGGCGAAAGTGGGACTGTCGTGGTGCGAAAAGTGGGACTGTCGTGGTGCGAAAGTGGGACTGTCGTGGTGCGAAAGATACTGTCTCCCCACGAAACCACGAGACCGCGAAGTGTACTCCTCGGCCACCATACATACTATTAACAACCTTGACACGCTGTTATTTGTACAAAATCTTCAGTCTGCTTCTTAAATTTTTTTAAGGTTAACACTGAATGAGTTAATCATCGCCGATAAAAACCCAATTACTAATTTTCAATGATATAAACTGATGATAGCTGGCACTGATGTGTATATACTGTCCAGACAAAACTTATTCAACCTGGTGCAAATACCAAGGAAAATGACAGGACCACTGCTAAGCTAATAGTTAGATCAGAGAACTGCCATATGCCATACTGCATAGACATGAATATTATATAATCTACTCAATTTTTTATTTCACACTATATAATATAGCCTAAACCAACTGGTATGAAACTATAGCGAAAATAAAGGGGCACTGGTCCTGACTGGGATATCTATGTCTAATATAACTATATACGTATACATGTATAATCTATTGTAGTTAAATCAGAAAATTATAATTTGAACTGCGCCGAAGACATGCATGGGCAGTGTATAATCTGCTATATTTAGAAGTTATATGATGATCTTTAATTTATTGTTATTTATTTCAATACATATATAAAATCAACTGCACGGTAAAATAAGCGTATACACGAAACTCGCCATTAGGAGAGGCAAGGCCCTTGCCGTGTTTTGTCCTTAGTTAACACAATACTGCACTTAAGCAAGTGCCTTACTCGGAGGCATCTGTTAGTCTTAAGTGCAGGGAGAAACCTGATCAGAGATTTCTGGTGGGAACTGAAATCTGCACACAGATCTGAAAGGACTTCAACAGACCAAGCTGGTTGAACTGCTAGTTTGGATGACTAAGACCTTAAGACGCTAGTTGAATTTAAGGGGACCAGGGTTTAAGTCGAGCCCTACTCTATATTAAATGAATAATTTAAGGAAAAAAAGTTAATGTGATCCAGTTGAACATTAGCACGAAGTTATTAACCGACTTTGAAACGAATAAAGGCTGCATTATTATAACATTTTGCAAGTAGGCCCACTCCATTACGTTTTGACAATAAAACCCACATTCAAATGTACACTTTTGACATATTTTAAGTTTGTTGGGCAGTATGTTCCACATGCAAGTCACATAGTATGTCATGGTGTACTTTCCAAATTTGACTTGATTGTGTCCTGGAAGTGAATATAATTCACACTGAATCTCTTAAATCGGGGGTCTTTTGGTTAACAGAAATCATATCATACAAGTAATTGGATTAAGTTCTATATTTCAGCATTGAATTGCAATAACAACAGTTTAATTGATCTTATCTTATCTTATCTTATCTTGGTTTATCTTATCGTATCTTATCGTATCTTATCTTATCTTATCTTATCTTATCTCGTCTCGTCTCGTCTCGTCTTGTCTTGTCTACTGGAAAATGGAATAGAAACTTTATACTGAATAAGTCGAATTGTAGAGTTTCACAGAATAATAGGGAAATGCATTATATCTTGTCTGAAAGAACTGAGTTTAATTCCATGATATTTTGGACAAAAGTTAAAAAAAAACACACAAAAAAAAATAAAAACCACAAAACAAAAGCAAAGAGCTGACAGTGACAGGTGAACTTCGATTTTAAATCCATTCATAGTTTTAAAATGCAGAAAGCTGATGAGGCGTAGTGCGCACCTGAGACAGGTATTGATGCATTCAGCTGCTGCAGCTGCAAGAATTAATACAATAGAGGGTTAACTTTTAATGCTTTTTTTTGCTGTTTGTAAATGCAAGTCTAATCGTAAAAATCACTTTGAAAATTGCCTCAGTGATAGTGACTTTATTACATTTAAGGTCTTCTATTGACTGTATGACGTAATACATGATCTAAGTCTCTTGACTTAATTGTTGTTTTCGCAATTTTATGAAAACAGTAGCTTGATAACTTGTTCTAGTATAATATATGTTTAAAGTCGGTTGAGGGTCAAGTTACCCTTGCAAAATTGTTTCAAATTAAAAAAAAAATTGAACTTTGAAAAGTAACGTGTAGCTAGGCATGGACAAGAGCTTTTAACCACTAGACACCCAGTTGTTTACTTAAATAATTCTTCCTCCCCAGGGAGTTGAGAAAGACTCATGCGTGAACAGGTCTGCTGAGGGAGTAATCGTTGTTAAGCGCATAAGGCGGGTTCAGATTGTATTGTATTGTACTGTATTCTATTCTATTCTATTCTATTCTATTCTATCCTATATCTATTCTGTTCTACACACTGCTAGTACATTTCAGCTGTCAGCATTGCCAAATGTCATGGCTATTAAGGCATTAACTCCGATGTTCCAAGGCGTTAGTATCTTGATCAGTCTGTGGGAAATCATGCTTGGTTTTCCCCCAGCATTAGACGGCTGACAGGTTGATCCTTAAGGGGTTATAATTTTTAATAGGGAAGGACAGCCACTTGCTACAATGCCCTGGGCCAATGGATAATCCTCTTTGCAGAAGCAAATCCTTATTGATTGCATTTGACATGCCACAAAATTGATTATCAGGTGACACGTCTTTCCCTGTGAGTGTCTCTCTGGCTTTCCCTGTTAAACAGGAAATGAAAAGTCCAGGGAAACATACCACAAGTCGTGTGTCAATGGCCAAGCACTCAAGTGCACTTAGCATCCTGGTTTTACACTGGGTATCTCTCTTGCACTCGCTGGTGTCATGGGATTTACCAAGTACAAGGAGACTTCCTGGAAGTAGCTGGTACACACAAACGACAGACAGACACGCGAATAGATAGAGAGAAAGGGGAAACACATGAATCACAGTCGTTGGTACCACTGATTGTAGAAATTGATGATTTCCGTGGTGCAGTCAATCACTGCAGACTGGCGTAGTACAATAGCAAAATACGGCCAAACCCAGTTTTCGAAATAAGGGCCGGTCCGTCGGTCGTGACCGGCAGCTTCAAGGCAGGACCGACAGGTTTGATGACTTCCCGGTCCTGGGGATCGGCAGGTCTGAATGAAAGGCTAATGTTATGGGCTGGTAGGGACCGGCAGGTTTGCTCAAGGACCGGCAGCTCTCCCACACAGCTGGTCCTTGGGACTGGCAGCTATTTTCTGCAAACCTGTGTTAAGTGGCCGCCTAACAAAGTCTAAGGAAATAGCAAGTTTAGTCACACAGGTGGTAGTTAAATAGAAGGTAACTTAATGATAATTCCGTGCAGAGGAGTGGGAATGTGGTGCATATATATAGTGGTCATTTACGGCAGGTGACCATTTTGTATATGTATATAGTATATACACAAGTCATAATATGGGCTTGGAGTTTGTGAGAACTTCAGTATTAGCATCAGCAAAGTTTTATAGTTTAAATTTTATGGAGAACTTGGTGACCTTTTAGTGTGGATAACAAAAAGCTTCTAAAGGGGAAAAAAAGCTTCATGCCTGGATGTGACTTTCAACAATGCAATATGTGTATTTGAAACGTTTCCCTTCACTCGCCGTGTTTGTTTTCTCGTTATTTGTGCTTTCAAAACGCCAAATAGAATGGAAGAGGCAGTTCATGTATAATTGAGGACATCATGAACACATTCTGCTCTGCTGCCCTCTCTCGCCGCGACGTTTTACGCGCGTTTAACGCTCGTTGGCGCTTTGTTTATGTTTTTGTTTTGTCAGGAGTTGTTGTAAATGTCCGCTAGGTGTCAGGTTGGAAGCGTCAAATGGCCGCTTGTCTCATTAACCCCACAAGAGGCATTTACAAGGCACAGTGTCACTTATGGCGCTTTATGGGGCCACAAAATGATGGGACGAATGGCCTAGGGGATTTGGTGAATTCACAATGCAAATGACCAACTGTTAGAAGGAAAGGAAAGGGAAGGAAAGGGAAGGAAAGAAAGGGAGGGTCCGAAAGGTAAGGGAAGGAAAGGGAAGGAAAATGAAGGAAAAGGAAGGAAAGGGAATGAAAGGGTAGGAAAGGAGAGGGAAGGGGAGGAGAGGAAGGGAAGGGGGGGAAGGAGAGGAAGGTGAAGGAGAGAAAAGGGAAGAAAAGGTAAGGGAAGAGAAGGAAAAGGAAGAGAAATGAAAGGAAGGGAAATGAAATGAAAAATAAACAGAGAGGTATAGAACAGGAAGGAAAAGAATGAAAGGAATGGCCAGAAAAGGACAAAGGAATAGGAAAGGAATCTAGAAAGAAAAGTGAATGGGGAGGAAAAGGAAAGGCATTAAGGGATGTATTTAGAGGAAGAGATAGGAAAGGAACAGAATGGAATATTTAAGGCAAGATAGGAAATCAAAGAAGCTTACGGAATTAGAAAAAAAACAGTGGAATAGATTGTGCATGACAGTATGAAAATATTTTAATTTGATTGTTTTGTAAGGAGTGTATTTATTGGGAAAACTTAATTTTGTATGTAAGTTTCAGGCATACACCTTTATTTAAGAAAGAAAGAAGTGTGTGGTATAGGATTACAGTTAGGTAAAAGCCACAGAGTAAATGAATGTATGATTGCTAACGAGGTGTAGCATTTCGTGCAAAAAATGTTATGTACTATTATGACTTGCTTTGGATGTCACCTGAGCTGTCGGATCCTATTAGTGTGACTTATGAGCTGCACATCCCTATTACCAACTGATGGTGTGTGACAATTACAGATGTTGGGGATCAGTGTCCTAACTATGTCATTATTCCTGAGGATTAACTCCAAATGAGAGAAGTTTCCTGAATGCAGAAATATAAGAAGCAGGAGGCTAGGTTTGATGAATCACATATCTTATTAGGATAGAAAGAGAAAGAGAGAATGAAAGAGAGAAAGAAAGAAAGCTTAACACATCACAGCAATTTGTAAAGAGGTCTAAGTTAGGTGATAATAAATGTTACTGATTTTATTAAAATTCGCGAAATTACTTCTTTAAAACAATTAAGAGTGGCACGTGCCACAACTTATTTTCACAACTTAATATATTGTTATGATTTCTTGATAGGCAGTCATCATAAAAGGCAAATGTGTTCAATTGTTGATAATCAACGATTTAAGGATCTACGTAATAGTTGCATAATACCAATCAAAGTTGATTGACAGCTCAGTTAAGGTTGTTCTTATTTGGAAATTCCCAAACGCATTCATTATCTAGCTCATTTTTTAAGTTATTGCACATCTTCCTAGGCAAGTGCATATAGAATCAATATATATTAAATTTGTTTATACATTGATCTTAATCTGACAAATTCTCATGAATCAGTATCAGAATAGAAATATCTATTTTTTCCCTTTATTGATTATAACATTAATGCAATTACAATACATGAGTCCAATTTAAAAAAATCATACAGTATAGATAGATAGAAAGAAAAAAAAATGAATGAATGAATATGCGACAAACAAATTATAAGAAACTTAGAAAAAAAAAAAAACTGTCATTGGTGACATTCGACTGGGAGTTTTCCGTGAAGTACATTTAGGCCACGCCCACTTGCCGTGCCCTACGTAGATTTCCCAGTCAAATAAATTCTGGGAATTTGCCCCTTGACATACTGACAAAAATTGCCGGTTTGTTTACATTGCATTTTTATATGACATGAAAATGAGGCACAAATGAACGTCATTTGCGTCCTCGCTTCGTGATACATTTTATTAAACTACTCCTTCAATTTTCGTCCGATTTCCAAAATTACAAGTTCCTTATGTACAAAAATGTATTTGTAGTTTGCTTATGGTGTAAATTGAATCAATGCTGATCTCTTTTTTTTAATGTAAATTGACTCTGAAGACATAGGCGTAGGAGGTGGGGGGGGGGGGGCATGGGGGGCAATTGCCCCCCCCCCTCCCCAACTGTCCAGGAAATCCAAAAATTCGGGCAAAAAGTTGAAATTCGGGCATAAAGGGGTGCTAATAAAAGCCTTAAAATTCGGGCAAGATGACCTTTGCCCCCCAAAAGAAAGGTGCCTCCTACGCCTATGTCTGAAGATACGAATCGGCGACGCTCTCCATTACAGTTTTGCACACAAATGATCACGTGAGTTTTACGGATGTTTACGCACATTTTTCTTCGTGAACATTTACAAGTGCTTCCCAAAAATTTACGATTATTTTGTTACCTCCAGTCGAATACACTTCGTGCTTTACGAAACGTAAGTGCTCCACAAAAAAGCCCAGTCGAATACTACCATTGTGAATGATTTTCACGGAAGGTTCGCTATATTTCCACCAGGTGGCTACGACAGAATTCTGCAATTCTATTGGCTGAAAGTTCCCGCCCTTGATTGTGATTGGCTGAAGCAAAGTGCATCCTAGCAGCAGTATTTTTAGTGCATTTTAATTTATATTTGACATCTTATCATTCAATCGATTTCCGCTTTTTCCGAGAAAATTATATATGGAATCAGTTAGCTCTGATCTACTATGTCTGAAAGGAAAGCGAGTAATATGAAGAGATGAAAGACTTATGTCCTTCTGTATTCGGGCTGATTAGTGAAAATACTCTATTACAATAGATATTGTGTATAAGAAAAAAAAGAAGAAAGAAAGCCAGCATTATCAATAAAACTGCAAACTATTGCAAGCCAAACCTGGTCGTACTTAGCTGGAACTGGTGTACTTTAGTGTAGCTTTCAGTGGACACCTATGGCTGGATTATCTTTGATTGTTTAGTGACAGGGTTTTTAGGTTTTACTGTAGCTACATATATATATATGCTTTTATTGACACAGTAATATCATACATGATACATTTGTCAAAAATAACAGATAAAAACGTGTACTAAGTCTACTTCTACTCACTATTTCTATATTCAATATATATATACATGGTATAAAAGTTAAAGGTATACATTATCAATGGATTATCTATACATCCATGGTCCCAGTTGCTGAACAATAGCACGGTAATATGAGCACTAAGTTTCGTTTACATACATTTGTTAACTAAATATATTTATATATATATAGACATATATCACATGTATACAGTAACCCTAAATACAATACATATTACATATATTACTGCAGTTAATACTGTTCATTATCACAATGTTAATTTAAGTACAACATTTGAATTAGGAGTATATATAATAAGGCATCGTGCACAGTTATGTACATGAATGTAAAAGCACATAGATCACAATATATAAAAATGCTTGTAGTGCAGAAACTGCTAGTTTGGGGGGGGGGGGGGGGGGGTGATGGTTAATGCTCGATGATAGATGATGACCCAAACATTCATTAGGCATCAAAATTTACAAGAAATTTTCTAAGGGATTTTAACAACTCAGGCTCTTTTGATTTCATGATGGTCTTAAATTTGTCTTCTTTGTTTAGTTGCTCAACATTTTCTATGTGATCATTAGCTATTTTAAAGAGGTTCCTCACGACTAAGTGTGTTATGTGGGCATACTATGAGACAATGTTTTTCATCATTTTAGGCATAATCTCTCAACTGCTGGCAATATAGGGTTTTCATGTCTACTATACAGTACCCTATTGTGCCATTGCTACATTCTGGCCCACATTTTGCTCATAATGGGAATGGTAAGATTCAACAGTGAGCAGTGGTGAGGCGTGGTTCTATTCTCCTTTCACTTAGGAAAAGTCTCTGGGTCCAATTATCGCCCAAGAACTGTGCTCCAAACGCCCTTCACATTGATTCCTCAGCCGCTAGGTGGCTCTTGGTGTCACAAGTGGCTGCTTTGCACCTTTATTAAATATTCACCAACCCCTTGCAAGAAAACACTGTGGACATTTTTCACACACAGCGATCACAAGGGTCTGGGATTGTCTCCCCGTGCTTGGCATAAAATGTCTTTATTGAATATTGCTTGGCAACGATTCCCCGATTTCATCGTCGCTTTTGTTTATAGCTACAGAACGAACGCGCCAAGATGTGATCTTGCCAAGCATAAATCGTTCAAAGGATCAAACACCATGACTCATACTTATAGATGATAATAATCACGTGAAACTTGTGCAGATATGAACATGATATCTAATGTAACTGCCAGATTATTAGGACCTGGTTCATTGTTAATATTGTAGTAGGCCTATATACTCTGGGTATATGCTGAGTCAAGCAAAATACTCCACCCATGGGGTTAATGGGTAACATACATGGTGTGAACCCAAAACCTTATCCGCTCATCATTACGTCTGCCTCATTGTCATAAATACAGAAAGCTGTACATGAGTTTATTACATATGTAGCCATGAATTGTGAAGCAACTTATGTGAAAATATATAAATAAGAAATGTTATTTTTAAATGATATGTTTGTTTGAGTCTGACAATACCACTATAGCAAAAAATTGATTTATTATTCATGGCTGACTAGTTAAGTTTGTCCTGTATTTTGGACAAGAGCAAGAATTCTTTTGTAGGGCTTTCTTATTTCCTGTCTTATCAATTGTCAAAATGTTACAGTTGGACGAGTGCAGGGGGCTGGAAACATTCATTCCAACCCAGTGGACCTGAGATTATGCCAAGAGGAATAGAACGTGTTCATGACACTAGAAGGAACCCGGTATTGCGGCCACCTTCATTTAAGACATCCTGACACTTAATAGAAGTGGCTTTCATGCTTGCCCGATTTTCTATACCGACTGTCCCATCCAATTGAATGTTGTTGCCGCCGCAGGAATTATAGCGCCCTGCACCTGCTTAATGGAATCCTTGATCCCTGGTTGGGTAGGTCAAGGGGGAAACTGTGAGGTCAACCACCCTACCCTGTATTATCTGACTAGAGTTATAGTAGTTACAGTGAGAAAAAGACGGTTTAGAAAAGACGGATGGTTACGATATTTACACTTTCAAACTTTGGGTAATGTACTAGTGAAACAGAAACCATGGTCACTAGGGTTTGAGTAGTTTTGTAAATAAAGCATTTTTCATTTCCTGTGAAGGTCATGGGATTGAGAACCCATTCTGGGCACACTTGATGATCTAAGTCTAACTTTACAAGTCCTCAAATGTGACGTTGAGTTGCTGTGGACTGTAAGTCGTGTCATCTCGTCACTACATGTGCTTTTCCGGGTGGTTAATCAGAAACATTGAACTTTGAAACTGTACTATCAATTTCATTGGTGTTGTAAGATACCATCTTGTACTGGTCATGCTTTAAAAAAAACCAGTTTATGTTATGGTAAAATTTGTGCTTGGGTGTACATGGGGTGAGTAGGCATGCTGTGGAGCAGAAAAAGCGGGAGTAGCTCAGGGAGGGAGATTGGAGCCAGCAATATGGCGGCTATGTAGATAGAGGGCTGAAGGTCAGGGGGGAAGCATCAGGCATCTAACAGCATGACTCAGGACATATTTGTCAGTCCAGGCAGGTTGCTCCAACACCCTGTTTATCAACACAGTTCATAAGGTCCTCCCGCAGGGCGGGCCGATAAGGCGGGTGCGGGGCATCAATTGTCCGACGGGCAGTCGAAGGCCAAACGCTTGCTGGATTCACTTCGCTACCATTAATTTACATGATAATGCAGTTTGGAGCGGCTGGTTGACTCTGATAGAAAGTGCAATGACGCCCAGAAATCATGGGGCCCTCAATAAAAGTCTCCCCTGACTCAGTTAGGCTGACCTATGTGTTGCAAAGGTCTTACATCTACCTCACTCAGTGCAAGGCCCCCCTGCTTAATGCTCCACTGAATGCCTGGTCTCTGGTAAATAGCTAGCTCCGTGTATTTTGTAACTTACCCAAGGACCAGCTTAACTCGATGGATGAGCTTAATACTTGTCATATATCAAGTCAATGGAGCAGCGAGGCAAATTTGGCTTCCCTACAAAACAAGCTGCTGGCGAGTATAGTACATAACAGGATGAATGGAAAGAGTAATATGTATCACCAATACAAGGCTCTGCTTACAAATATCGTACACATAAAACGGTACCTGGCTCCACAAAGAACAGGACTATATATTTACATCATTTGAAATTATGGTACTGCAAAACCTGCTGAAACAAATTGGTGTTTGCCACTGTGGATGAATTGTAATAGTGAAGTTCAAGTGTATAGATGGATAGATAGATAGTTAGATAGATAGATAGATAAGATAGTTAGACAGATATATATATATATATATATATATAGATAGATACATAGATAGATAGATACATACATAGATAGATAGATACATAGATAGATAGATAGATACATAGATAGATATATGTAGGTAGATACATAGATACATAGATAGATAGATACATAGATAGATAGATAGATAGATACGAGACAATTGAAGAAATGTTAAGATATCCAGAAAGTGTAAAACTAAACTTTTAAAACTAAGTTTAGACAGGTTAAAATCATGAAGGAACTTTTCAACCTCATAAGGCTTTTTAATCAATGAACCTGATTTATCTCAAAGACTGAACTAAATAATCTTTTCTGATAGAAGCTTACACTTTAAAATGTTAAGGTATCCTTCGATTCGAAATTCCTTTGACAAAGCCAATTATTCTGATAAAGTAATCACCAGGCTTCAAATGACTATGGGCTTCGGGATTACACTATTGGATTTATGAAAATTCCTCAATCCTTTCGGAAGCTAAGCCCCAATAGGATGTAGATCAATCAGGAATAATAAATCTGTTTTATCGACATTTTACATGTAGCTGTTGAGCCTTTCTCTGACTTCTGTAGCTTTTTATTGATACTTTGAAGTTCACGGGATTACTTTCTTTAATGATGAATAATACATCAGGTTTGGTGTGAAGACAGGCATTATAGGAGGCACATGTCATGCCTGACAGGCTGTTGGACTACAGGAGGGCCTTGCTAAGACTTAATACCACCCATGGACCATATCATTTCTCAAGCAAGGGAAAGATTGAAAAGTGAAGGGCATGTGATTGGGGTAGTCTTGCTGCTTTCGTTCTTGATTGAGGTGTAGAACATACTATTCATAATATATTTATTTATTCAACATAATTTGCTTACAATCAATTGCATTTAAAGTCAAATGCAATTGATTGTAAGCTAATTATGTTTAATAAATAAATATATTATGAATAGTATTTAGAAATGTGACTCCTTATCAATGACGAAGCATTCTTATATGTAGTAGGATTCAAAATAAATTTCCACTTGTTTTTCGGTCATATTGTTTTTATATACAAGGCTTATAACACCACAAAACGGATATGGACATTTCAAAGCCAAGTTGTACATACATAAAATTTGAGGGTGTACATATCTCAATTATCTCATGTCTCACAATGTAACCATTGTGCAATTATTTGGACCACTGAACGCCATTCAAGATATAGCGATCCGTCTACAAATAATCTTATCTACATTTAATATTATTGATCAAATAATCTTATTGATTATTATTGATTGGATAATTATAACTTACTGCTAGCTCTAAAGTGACATTAACAAATGATGAAGAGAAACAAAAATGTATAATTGGAAAGATGGGCAACTTTAAGATAATTGTGGTAAAGAGGTGTTAACAGTTACGTTGTGGTTTGACTAATTTCTGACATTTCTAAAGCCATTTTGTGCTGCTATGAAAAATTAGTTTAGCCTTTTCAAAGATTTTGTTTCTAGATCTTCTGTGACCTCAACATGTCTGTAAAATTCATTCATTCATTCCTGTTTGTTTTTCTCCACATTTTCAAATTATACAACTGTGATGATTGTTCTAACTCATAAGTGTGAGTGGGCAGATTGGAAAAGCAAGAAACTTTCTTCTATAATTGTTAATCTGCTTATGTAATTTCGCCCACATGTCTGTCAATGGTATTAGGGCAGATGCATTTGTGATTTCATCTTAATCAAGTCTGAGAGGAGTTTGGGCAATACATTCTTGTAAACATTGCTTCGTTTTGGTGCACACAGAATGCACCAACAAACAAGGCTCAGGAAATTGACCTGTCAGTAGGAGGTGACAAGGTAGAAGGATGGGGTGCATTGCACTAACACTCCGCCACGTTCTTGCCACATAACTGCCACATATCTGCCACATAACTGCCACATAACTGCCACGTTTCTGCCCATTGCCTCTAAGTCATTGTCCTTAACAGTGTGTAGTAGTGATTGTTGTGGGATTGTGGGCTATATTTGAATTTCACCATTTTGACCACCCTCAGTACCAGTGTGGTCTAAGTAGTGATATAGAGTACAGTGAAACTTGTGTTAAGTGATCACCATGGAGGTTGATAGCTTTGGTAGCGTCAGACGGGTGGCCGTTTAAAAGAGGGATAAAATATACACTGAAAATTCAGATTTGGAAGTTGTAACTTAGAGGCTGTTTATAACAGGTTACAGGTCTTTACAGGTGACCATTAGGGCTTTACATCCTGTATTTCTACACCTAATGGGCTAATTAGGACAGGCAATGACATGACAGATGAAACAGGCATGCAACTAAGGCTGCACTGGGAATCAAACCCGTGCGCTGGGCTTCCAACCACTGAGCTTGGCTGGAGGAACGTTCGTGCATATTACCTCAGCACTCCTGCGTGGGTTCGAATCGTCTTCTTCATCCATGGCACCAGACCCGAATGGCTTAAATACGGAGGTGAATTTGTGTGATAACAAACACATAGAGGGAAATTATATTTCGTGGTCTTCACTGACAGGCAACCTTATTGACGAGACGGCTCAAAAGGGTAGATGCAAATCAGGACTTATAGTCTGTATTTTTTAACATAAGGATATTATTCATCTTGATTGCTAAATGAGATAATCATATTTAACTCTTTGCTCGTTGTTAAAGAGGAAAAAAAGAAGCAATATTTGTGCTGAAGTGGGTTATTCACAGATTTCATCATAGTGCCAATGTGGGTGTTGCTGTATAACAGGACTGCCTTTGACAGCAGATCAAACAAGATTTGTGGCCTAATGTGACACAGAAAGACATGTGAGAAACTATTGACAGTCTATTGACAGTAGACACCCGATCTTCTATTGAACCTTGATCTATTATTGAACCCAGATATCAAGATCTGCCAACGCGTGCCAAAATGATGATACAAGGGTCTTCTTACACCATTGAAGGGGTTGATCATTGATCAGTTGCATTGTGTTGTGACATGTTAAGGCTGTGGATCGTAGGAGCAATGTCATACATGACTTTTGATCTTCGATATGTTACAGCTCCTCGAAGTATACAGTGTACATGCTAAAGATTAATATCAAGTAAGAATAAATATATGTATAGTAAATTTCTAATTAACAGGTCAAAAGGAGTTCTATTTGAGGCCAGAAAACTGCACCTAGATGTTTTTCCTCATAAACACAAAATAAAGTACCTTGTATATTACATTAGAGTAAGATTATCTAAGTTTTGACATCTTATGAAAACCACAAAAATCATATTCCTCAAAATTCTTGATAGTGGGAAATTTCAAATACAATGCTATGTGTAGAGTATAAATTATAATATAGGAGTAATCTTATCTACAATAATCTGAACTGCGCACATACTCTGCATCAGCATATGCCAAGTTGTTTTTCTGGAGCAGTATGTGGGCAGGGCAGCATAGTATTATCCGAACAGTGTTGGATCAGCACCAATATTCCTTTGTGCAAACTAATGCTGCCTTTTGGCGAGTTGCAATCTTGCTTTGGCAGCCAGTCACATTAGCAAGGGCCATGGTCTCAGAGCAGGCTTACGTAGAACTCGGGTCAGGCTTGTTTGACTAATAGGAACTTA
Source organism: Alitta virens (assembly GCA_932294295.1). Classification (NCBI taxonomy): domain Eukaryota; kingdom Metazoa; phylum Annelida; class Polychaeta; order Phyllodocida; family Nereididae; genus Alitta; species Alitta virens. Next base: position 10,234,722 of record OW028575.1, on the reverse strand, counting down.
TTGCTTTAATCCAAGCACCGAATCTGAATGCTTGGTTGCTCATATCTCACCCCACCCCAGCCACAAATAAAAGGAGACAGAGGGTGACCTTATAGGGAGAGGGTAGTTGCTCCTTATTGCTTGCCTGCTTGCTTGTATGCCACTTGACTGCTGCGTGCTTAGTTCTTGGTGAACGCGGTGGAATCTAACAAAATAACACCATTTAACAAGAATGTTTAAGATGTTACTGTGGTGCAAGAATGGAGACTGGACTGAAATTTTTGTCTTGAAAATGAGTGGTCTTGAAGCAGAGCTTTACAGTAGCTATTATTACTACATTGCCTGGTTGGGCGGTGCTTGGAAGTGCAAACGACTGTGGGCCGCACAACTGCCAAGCCCCGGGAGCCCGCGAGTCTGCCTTAAGCCAGCACTGACCTGATACTACAAGCAAATGCGGATCACACACATCGATCCTCTTATCACAGCAGAGCCATAAGAATCCTGCATGAGTCCACAACCAGCCCTGCTCCCCCAAGTGGAAGCTGCACAGTGCGGGGAATAGAGTGGCCCCTTGTCATACTCCGTCGCAGACTTACAAGCGCGCATAATTGAACGGCCCTGTCGCCGTATTAGCCGCATTGAATATATTCCAGAGGTCTTCATGGGGTATAAGCTGATCTATATCTCTTGCTGATGCCACTTATGACTGCATATCTGAGACAGGAACGTGACACACAAATCACAAACATATTGTCGCTGATCATATTAATCTCAATATGAATGCACCGATATTCAAGGATATGTTATATACCCTTGCAATTAAATACTTTTTACTCATACATAATATTCAGCTACAACTTCTGTATATTTAACTACAACTACTGAATATTCAGCTACAATCGTTTATTTGAACGAACTATACTAAGCAGTTTAGGTGCAGGTCCGTTTCTCAAGAAGCGGCATTGTTTAAAAAACTACTTTTCAGCTACAATGTAGACGTCATATAATTATAATTAACTTTTAGTTAGTGTTTATACAAGAGAAAAACCCCAACGATGGGGTAAATGTCCGTCTTGGCATAGAATCTGAACTTAATATCACTGAACATTACGTCTGCCGCTGGTAGTTGGTTATATGAGCTGATTAAGCCTCAGCCCTCCAGTGGAGCCAATACAATGCAATGGTGAAGTTTAGTGCAATGCTGTAAAAGGGGCGTGCTGGGTCTAGGGCAAGGTTGACTCCAATTACAAGTCTGAGCTGGTTGGCTGAAAGCTTTCGTGGGGCATTAGGCTAAAACACAGTATCAGGTCTTCAGATAAATGAAAGGATTTGAGACTGGCGCAGCTTGAGCGTTTCTGATTGGCCCCTGTTTAGGCTTGCATGATAGGATGCCTGCAATTTCTCTTCAACGAATTAAAAGGATGTTTTCCAGCTGGTAAATATTGCCAAACTGGTTTTGTTGTTAACTAATGGCATTCCTTCACTCAGCTAATGAGAGGGGTGGAGGAACAAGGGCACCACGTGTTCCCCTTGCACTTGTGTGCCCTCAAATGACCTCTCTTAACCTTGGAGGACTTCTTTAGCCCTCAGTTGTCCTTTCTCGTAACCCTCTCTTGCTTCTTGAGCGTGTGCCTTGTAAAGCACATCTATTGGACACATTGCTACAGTAAAAGCACTATTCTGTTCAGCTTTAAAAAATATCAATAACTTGGTGGATATTGGAATTCCTGGCGCGAGGCAAAGGCTAGATTAATTGTTTCCATCATTTATGGGAGTCTTCAAAATCCTATTAGTTTTCAAAGTGCATGGGATTAATGAGAAATGATGAATACCCAAGAAAGCTGTAAAATTTTGTGGTCTTGGATTTGCATGTGATTATTTAGCATGGGAAGCTTTTAGAAAGAACAAGTGGTAGTTCAGAGACTATAAAACTTCTCTTGGCACCGAGTATATTGGATACTCTAGGCACCAGTACTTTTACAGTATTTCATATTTTGAAGATGTGTTTTTTTCTGAAGTTTGTATTAGCATTATTGACTCCATGTTGCTAGTTTCGTGTCTAAAGCCAATATAAAACGAAGTTTGCTGTCTGGCACTAAATATAGATGTATTTCTACCACGGGAAGGCTGTGCTGCCTGTGCATTGCCCAAAGGAGAAGTAGAATTGAATTAAGCTTATTGCTCAAATGAAATGGGGCCGTTACAGTTATTGCCTGCTGTGCATTGCTCTGTAGGGCTTTGTCCACATCTCCTTAGGAACCAGTGACCACCAAGTGCTGCACAATCTAATAAATAAAACCACTGAAAGTACTGTTGTCTGTTTATGGACCATCCGCATGGAGAGTTTTATTGGACATAAATCTGGGTCTAGGAGCATGAGAGAGTGCAGCGAGCAATGAAAAGTTAGCGAGTTGTTGAGCATAGAGTTACAAGAGCGAGAAGCACTTTGTGAAAGTTGTTGACGCTGAACTAACATTGGTTTTCTCTGGTTTCAGGTGCAGGCGCCGGAGAGGGAGTGGCCCGGAATGACAGTCTGGTGCCAGTTGGGGATGTGATGAGCACTGTGGCAGCAGCAGCAGCTACAGCAGCAGCATCAGCAGCATCAGCAGCAGAGTTGGATGAGGAAGAAGATGCTACTGAAGTACTCCCTTCATCCTCATCTACAACTCCCAGTCCTCCGGTCCATCCTCCCACAACTGCGTCCACTCATCATCCGACTGACCTTGGAGAGACATCGACGCTCTCCACCACGAAGACCACAAACAAGTCGGTCGCAAATGTCTTGACCTGGTCTGCCAGGGACAAGCTCCAACCATCTAATGATGGAGCCACTGGTCCTAAAATGATGAACACTGATGGTCAAAAGGTGAAGAAAGTGGAGCAGCATCAGAGCCACAATAAATCTGACAGTGACCATCCTTCAGAAAAAGATGGTCACCAAAAAGACAGTGCTGCTGTGGTAGTAAGTGAGGATACACATACAATACCCTCCAGTCCAGTCCAAACGTCAACTTTGACTTTGCAAACATCCTCACCGTCCACAGAGCTGCACCCCACTCATATTCCATCCACAAAGTTCCACGCAAGCACAACAAGGCACAGCATCACCCCCATCCCCATGTCTCCACAGGAGCATCTTCCCCCAAGTTTCCATAACGACCATGAACACCATCCTCATCACAGCTCAAAACCTGACAACGTGGAAAACGTTCGAGGTCCAGGCCCTTACTTCCGGCCTCCTGGCGCCATCTCGCGACAACACCATTACCACCCTGGAGACAATGCTTGGGAATTTGACCCCAGTTGCTGGCCCCGTTGTGAAAATGTCACTTCACCTGAGGGCCAAAAAAGAATGAGAAAACACAGCTCTTTCAAGCAAAAGAAGTTTTATAACTACAAGCTTTTATATGATACACTTCAGGTATGTATATCATGGGTTATGTTATAAATTGAACTGTTCAATAAAGCCTCAGCTCTATATTACCCACCGGGTCCCACCTATCTATTAAACTGTAAGCCACGCCACATATTTTAATTGAGTTCAATAGACCAATAACTGTAGTCTGACCTGATAGCTTGTTATTCAGCCACACCAAAAAACATTCGTTGACTATTTAGAATCATACAATTTTGCATTGTTTGCAAAGTAGAAAGATGATCAGATTTCAAACCATCGCCACAAACAAGCATATGATATATTGAAGGGTATACCATGACATTTGATACCACCCTAAACTAAATCACTATCATTTTGAATTCATATCAATGACCATATCAATGACCATATACCTTTTGGTCACTGTTCACGAATATTTTTCATGACTAATGAAAATATGACAAGGTAATATTATGTGCTTTTTTTTCTAATCCTGTCCTAGACTTTTCCACACAGTCTGGTAAAAACACACTTTTCCAAACTTTTTTATATTTAGCGGATCTAATGAGCAGTAGAATTGCACTTCAAGTTCACAGATTGATTCAGCTTTATAATAAAATCAAATAACAATACCACATGATGAGAGTAAACCCTGAAACTTTGCTTCCTAATTGGAAATCATGGCTTATTTTTCTCCTATTATCTCAAAGCACAAGAATGAATCTCTCAATTCCAATCGCGGTTTCCCTCTCTATCGCGTTTGATTGAGTACGTCGAAGCACAGAGCTAAGTTATGTCTGATAAGGCACATCATTCATGCTGTCAAGCATTCGCCATTAAAGCTTATAGATGGTGATGATTAAAGACATTTGGAAATTGTGTGGAGCCTTGCAAGATTTGGGTTGCATGGCTTTGGCCTGCAGTCTCCAATCTAGCCAAGCTAATCATAGAAGACTAGTTCTTCTCTCAGCTAATTACTGACAGCAAACCACCAGCACCATCAAGACATGTTTGCCTGAGTAGAGCGTTCTATGTCACTCAGTCGAATCCTCCGCTCTTCTCTCCACCGACCCGATAAATGAACTAATTTTTCGGCTCATGTGACCGAGCGATGAGAACACTTCGTCTCTGGTCGATTTGATGAGGCGGTTGTCACAATGGCCTCTCTACTCCACAGCGATTAGGCCAAGGGCCTCAGAGAATCTCACACACAGAACCATCCCCTCCCCCTGTCACTCCCTTTCCTTGTTTTGCTCATTTACACAACATGCCAAAAGATTTGCCATCCCCAAGACGAACAACGTATTCCTACCAAAGAATTAAGCAAGGACTCTTTTGTTTACAGTTAGTTTCATAAAATATGGTCGACTCTAAACAACTGAATCAACCTATTTCTGGCTGTAGCTATGACTGGCTAAAGCCAGCCGCTTCTGTCTACTCCTACCTTAAAGTCGGCTTAAACTACCACCACTGAAAAAATATAAACCTTGGTGAATGTAAGAAATTTATCTAAGATATCATAAATATGTATGTGCAATAGACAAGCATCTTTTCAACAAAAAATTACAAATATATATTCAACTCTCAACTTATGCACCAAATGGCGCTGCATGCCGTTTTAGATCTGGCTTTGAGTAGCTAGCTATAGCCAGACAGTTCTGTTTAGTGGCAAGTACAGCAGAAGTTGTCTAGCTTTGTCTAGGTTCAATTTGACAAGTCGTTTTTAATGAAAGGAAGCGTAGGTCTTCGTGGTCACTGAATGATCATCAATTGCATGTGGAAATTGGTATGCCTACTATGGAATTCCCAATAACCAATTCAGGTCGTCACTGTAAAATGGTTCCATCTAAACACACTGTAAGCAACTCATCACAATTTGGCAGTAACCCGAAGCTTTTTGCTGGAGGTGTAGTCCAGACGGAAGCAGTCTCTGAAGCGCTCTATTCTGTTCCTCCAAATCACCAGAGTGTCCTCCTCTTGCCTCCATTATACTGACACCTTGAGCCAGGTCTCTGCTAAACCCCCTGCAAGGCTTCAATTATCTCAACTTGTTTGCCTTTTAAAAACTCGATTTGCAGCACAATTGGTTTCATTATGCGCCTAATGGAGAACATATACATTGCCTGTACCCTGAATTTCCTGAATGAGAAAGAAAGAAAGAAAGAAAGTGAGAGCTCTCCCCTTTCTTTCACTGCTTTCAAATTATCAGTCTTTTTGACTGGTGGTATTCCATATTGTTATTTTCAATGGTGATGTATGCCCATGAGCGTACAACGTTCACTAACCACCTTCATGGCAAAAACAAAGGCACCGGTTCAATGGAATTACTGAGGTCAGTGGTTTGCCATTTGCCAATAACTTGACCATTGTTTGGCAGAGTCCAGGCAGACTACATTGTTTATCCTATTGATTTGTAGCACATAGATGGCCTTAGCATGTGGATCACGTAAGAAGGCGGGGAATCGGGCCTGGACTGTCAGGGTCACTGATGGCAAAGAGCCAGATCTTGTGTCAGGAGACAGTCCTGAGGTCAGAAGGCTCGATTGATGGTTTCTGGGTAAAGGCAGTAACGAGCAAGAAGATACCAGGAATTGGAATTGATAGTGCAGCCCTCTAAAGAGTAGAGAGAGGAGATGAGCTGCCATGTTTGCCTTTTTACCCTATCTTTCACTTGCTTTGGCATAAACATCAAGACTCAGCTAATCTGACAGCTCATGAGCTTGACTTCGATTTATATCTGTATTCAAAGCCTGGACATCTATGTGAGTTGAACTCTGGCTGAACCACTAGGCTACTAACTGCAATGAAAGATGGAGTAAAAAAGGAATCAAATTTATCAAACACATACTAGAAATAGCCGACAGGAAATCTGAGGGGAGCTTTTCAGAACTGAATCGAATGTCCAGATTTAATCATGTTCTCATGATGGCAGCAGCAGCAGCAGCAGCAGCAGCAGCAGCAGCAGCAGTAGCATCAGCAGCAGTAGCAGCAGTAGCAGCAGCAGCAGCAGCCTCAAAGATGGGGTCCAGACATGAGACATCAATCTGTTGGTATCTGAGAACACCACGTTCTGCTGAGTTGCTCAAGTGTGTCTGTCAATTTTTGGAGGCTTGTAGTGTTGGGTTGGGTCATCCCCTGATGTTGGCAAGGCTATCCATCTTACTGATGCCTCGACTGCTGCTGCTGCTGCTGCTCTAGCTGAAATTGAGTGCTCCTGCCATGGCCCGTTGCTCCGTCCCACAAGCAGGGCAAACAACAGGGTCAGCATGGGGGTACTAGCAACCAGAAAGGGTCACACTCTCACGCCAGATCCCCCTTCACTGCTCTAGAATCTTATATCGATGCTCAAATTGCTTGGGTGAATTCATTATTCACCCAGATGCATAGTATAGCAAAGTAACGTTGATATAGCACTGGGATATTACACAGACCAGAATCTTGGTAAGATGATACTGCAGTGTACCAAAGTAACAGTTAAATTGCTACCATTTTTGTTGGTTTAAAAATCACGATTTCACAGGCAAAGGAATTTAACTAACAAAAATGTTGGTGAACTCCTGATAACTTATACTCCTTTAAGCATTTATACTAATTTAGGATGGTGTGTGTGTGTGTGATTAGGGCTTTACGTCCTGTATTTCTGCACCAGTTGGGCTAATTAGGACAGGCAGAGACCATGGCAATGAGACGAAGGAGGAAACAGCCATCCAATGTAGGCTCGACCGGGAATCGAACCCGGGACCCAGCTAGGCCCCCGCCTTTTTTAGGATGGCGTTAACTGACATTTTATTTGGTTATGTGAACTTATATTTCTCTAAGAACAACACGGAAAAAGTATCATGGTGGAGAATATCTACTGTAAAATTGCCTCTCATACCCTTTGTTTTGCTCCCTGGTATACTTTGTCTTTTAGTCTTTTCTTTTCACATCATCATTTACAAATTACATGTCTATGGTTATTTAGCTTCTGTGTAAACTAATGGCATTTTCATGGGTAAGGTTTTAGAAACATTTTTGTTTGGCTTGGAAGCGATGTTGCACCAACACAACTCAAGCAGTCTGCAGTGTGCTCAGAAGTGAAAAGGGACAATTTAGCAAATTAATGACATCGATTTGCCTGATGGCTACAGCTGCTGAAATTACATGCAGAAGTTCTCCAAGAACCTGGCAGCAGGCTTTTCAGCCAAAAGATGTGATGATAGGGTGTGAACAATATGTCATTAACGTACAATGGGCTTATCAATGTGCCATTAATGTGGGAGAAAGGGTGACAAATCTGCAAGTCTCTATGATGATGATATCAAAATGGGGTCTATACTCACTACATCACACCCACAAAGGCCCGTATTACTTTATGGATCTATCAGATGTTTTATCACACCTTCAGCATCCCATCAAGAAGATGTATGGAGCAACGGAGAACAAAGACTTGGCCTTGTACTATCTTTCCACATATTTATCACATATCAGTGTTCAAAGCTTCAAGGTGAGTTTGGTTGTACCTGTTTGTGCAGTACACACGTCCATCATCTGTACTCACTCACGCAAGAATGAGTTTGTTATCATTCGGCTGTTAGTATTATTAGGATGTTTAGAATGTATGTGAATATGATGGCTGTTGACAGACATGTGAACTTATGCAAGGACATGAGTACAGATTACCATTTTAGTCTAGCAGTCCATCATTATATTGTTTCAGTTGTATGTTAAACACAAAGTGCAACATGGTAAAATAAGCACAAAGAGAGCTAATTATTACAACAAAAGCCTATAAATTGGTTTCATAACCAAAGCCTTTTAATCACATGGATGCTATATCATTATACATAGATATTATACATGTATATAGTTTATGGGGATAAAAATTACTAAAAAAATACCCATACCTGTTTGGAAATGGACCATGACAGATAAGCGTGTCATCTGCAAAATGTGTACAGAGAGAGCACCTTCAGCATGTGTTCTCAAATTGCATGATGGTTGATGGACATGTGCACCGTCTAAGCGGATATAAAGAGAGGCACCTTGGGCTTGTACTAACAGTAGTGTAATTTAATTATAAGGAACGGTCAATCTGTTTGCTTGCAGTGTGACAACCATCAGAGGCATTAGTAAATCGCATCTGGGGGATTGGCTCTCTTTGTCATGGCATTTGCTTCATTATTGCCTTTTATGTTGTTAGAATGTTATGGAGTTTCTAGCACAGCGTCCTCACCATTTGCAGCAGCAACAGCAGCATCATCATCATCAGCAGCAACAGTATCATCTAGCATACTCACAGGATGCTCAATTCAAAAGCAAATAGGAAAAGTAATAAGAATATTTGACATCCTTCACAAAGGGGCAAGGTTGATGAGAATGTCTCTCATATGTTGCACTAGGTCCCCTATCCTTCATCTTTGCCTTGATGCCAATGACAGCTATCAATGCTGCTTGTAAATGGCCTCATGCCTCCAAGGTCCCTCCATCTCAAAGATGCGGAGTCAATTGCTTCAGCGTCTCCTTTCATATTTCACAGGTCAATTATATGCCACCAATGTCAGTGTCACTTCAGAGCATGCATTTCAAAGCAAGGGAGGCTGATTATATTCTTGCATCAATAAAAGCATCCTAGTATAGAACACATTCTGACTTATATCCTCTATAAAGTGTTGACATAGAGGACACAATTTTAGAAAATAACCTAAATTTTGCATGTTATCTGGACCCAAGATTTACAATGTATTTGCTATTACCATCCAGTGTCTGATCATATATAGCTTGGGATTAAACCAAGACCCCAGTAGTAAAAAAAAATAAAAGACAAACAGATAGTTTTCTGTGCCAAAAAAGCCTAACATTAACTTTTTGTTTCGGTCACAGACAACCGCTATTGCACGTCTCATGGCAACGCTGGTGGTGAGATGAGTCCATCTCTGTGTCTGGGCCATCTCCAATGACATTCCAATGACCTTGGGCATCCTAGGGGTCAATCTGTGATCAAGCGTTCATAGTGCCTAGATCCATTGTCACTTGTTTGTTTGTTTATATAGTTTGAACTCAGTCATCTAATCCAGGGATATTCCATGAAAAATTCCATGAAAAAATTACAAACACACGCTTTTACCTATCAACTTCCTCTGTAGCATTTTTGTTCAAACCTTACTCTTTCCTTATCGGATGATATCTTTCGTATCCCACGCAAGAGTTATGGGAGGAAAAGCCCAGCACCCTCACAGGGCAAAATAGTGGCTGTGCAGGAGATAGGCCGTGATGAATGGCTGTTTTGATCCTATCTCGGTATTTTCCATATGGTTGTCTGTCTACGGAAGGCATTTGGTCTTTATGCTGTGATGACCTTCAAGATACCAGGCTCTATTGGCAGTGGCCATGGGACTCTGTCACGTCGTATCAGTGCAGAGCAAGTTCCAAGCAAGTTCCAGAGAAGGTTCCCAGCAATCGGAACAGGCTAATACAGGCAGATTCTTTCAGGGTGGACCTTGTAAATTGTTTTATGGAATCAAGAGTGATTCCCTGAGGTCAGGAGTCTCTGGACATAGCCATCCTCGTGATGTCCATCTTGGCCTTGATTAAGGTGTTGTCCTGTTCATCTTAAGGTTATAGGTTCGATTCGTGACTTTAAGCTGTACTTGCAAATTATGGGTAGCTTACATTTGCAAATCGTCATTTGTCTCTTTGGTCTGTTGACAAAATGGTTAATTCGTATTTCTATCTGAACACTACCTTGACATTATCACATTCCTGTAATCCTTTTGCTGGCATAGCCACTCACTGTGTAGTGCAGACTGCATTGGCATATAAACACATCCAGTGTGCCCACTGTCATTGCATTAAGGGTGGTGTTGTGTGGTGAACCTACTGCACTGAAACACCCCAACTTTGATCAGGGTGGCCTATTGTCGTTTTGTGGTGGATTGCACCCAGCATAGAACTTATAGGAGTAGAGGCCATGCATCCAGAACTAGGGCTTTGCGTGCAAGAGACTCTAGATGTCTAAATCTTCTTACAAGGCTTTTCTAAGGGTCATTGGTCACACCCTTTGATGTGGTAATCTGGGTTTTTGAAGTCCACAATGTTTACCCCTCCCACACTAACATGCGAGGCATCACTTCCAAGCAGTGTAGTGGAAAGTGACAGCAGATCTTAACACCATAAATATTTTATTTTGTACCTATATGGAATTATAACACATTCCAGTACGATTTTGCAGTTCTGCACAGCACAGACAATGATACTATAACATTTCTTTGTGGGGCTGTTACTCTGATTTGTTTTTTGGCTTCAGTTAGACATTTATATGAAAATGTCCTCCCCCCTGAGATCACCTTGTCTTTTTACCATTTTATTATAAATATTGCAATGCAACATTATTAGACAATGTAGACCATCTCACCAAGTACATTTGGGACCAAGTGTATATTGTCTATGTATTTCTTTTTGGACTTTTTCATGGAGTTGGTGCAACATGACACATTCAAAGTACAAGTGTACAGTGTACAGTGTATGGGCTAAAAAGAAGACCTTTACCAGAGGTCAAGGTTCACAGGTCACATCCTGCCAGCTCAAGTAGAGGCTTCTGTGATGGTCATGGTTTGACCTCTGGGATGCCCAAGGTCATTGTGGGGCCTCTAGCGATGACCCAGACACAGAGGTGGGTCCGCCCAGGCCGCTGAAAGTGTAGTGGTTGTTGTCAGTTGCCTAACAAAGTTATTTTAGATTATTCTCGGCAAAAATTGTCAACAGTAATATGCAAGCATCCACCGTGGCAAGACTTAAGTGTGAAAAGTGTCTTTTATTTGGTGTGAGATTATTCTAGCTAATGTCTGACAGATTGTGGTCAGAATTTACTCAGACTGACCCACCCTATCTCTATTTTAGGGAGACCCCTCTAAGGCAAGTTGCCGCTACCGAGGCCGCCCCACCCCCCAAGCCTGATATATGGCTGGAATCCCCTGAGTTACAAATTGCAATTAAATTGAACAGGTATACAACAGTAATAATATATGACACTTTCTTTGCAAAGTTAGATGAGATTCACATGTTCTTAGACAAACAGTTTCATTCATACATTTGTCCAAATCAAGGAAGTTCCAAGAAAAATCGAGGAATTGTGAATGTTGTTCTATCTGTATTTGGGCTCTTATTAATCTCTCGGTTGGTCCATCTAACTGTAGCATAGTTAGGTGTGGCAGTTACACAATAGAGGTAGGTGTGATAAATTGACAAAAATGTGATAAACATACATTTATGCTATGTGTGACAAACTGTAGAGTACACATCACGACATTCAAGTAACTGGAGAACACTAAGTGCCCACAGATTCCACCCTGATACTGTTTCTCCTGCATTATTTAGTTCTGGCAGTCGAGGTAACATCAGAAATTAAGTGGAAATAAAAACAAAATGGCAAACACGTAATTTCAATGGTTGAACTATAATTCTTTTGGTGATCAAAAAGGTGGAAACGAAATTGATTGACTTCTGATGTGTAAGCAGAAATAAAACTGCACTAAAAAAAGCATCAATGCAATCAATACAACATAATGTTTTCGTGCTAAATGTCTACTATTGTAGTAATGCTCAGAATGGCTCTTTTTGTTTCCACCCTTTTATCGCCCTACTTTGTGACGCGTGCGGCCATCAAGCGTAATGCGCAGCGTCATGACGTTGTTTCCATTTAATGGCTGCCAGGACTGTTAAGCAATCAGCCTCAGGACTGCGGCTCGGCCCTAGTTGCACGACATTTCACCCTCTCTCATACCATCAGGCCCTTTGCGTTCTACACATTCGCACGACATGTATTTAAGGATCGTTTGTGTTTGTCTGAATCAGTTTCACGCCTTTCATTTGAGTCAATACCAAAAGCTAAAGCGTATCAAAGGCATGTTGTGATGTTCTATGCCTTGTTTACGATTGCCCAGGTATGGATCAGTGGTCAAAATACCGGGCTTCATTGGTATTAAAAGATGGTTCAAAATAAAAAGGATCCTTTTTCAGAATCAGACACAAAAAAAAAAGTTTCAGTTTAAGGAAAGCCCTGAATGACGTCATTCAGGGTGTTTGTCACAAAAAAGGTACAATTGATGACGTAATGTCATTGGAAAATGGACGGATTGGACAGACGGATTGTATGTTTATTGCTAAAGTCTTCTCATGTTGCTCATCTCTAGGATAGTTTTGTGGCAAAAGTCCTTAAAAATCAAACAGCTCAAACTCAGCATGTGTGGTTATGTGATGAAGTCCAGCTAAGTGGAGTTAGGACATTGTCTTGTGAAATCACAGTTTTCCTTGTTACTTGAGTGATGGTTAACGTCAGTTTAAGGATAAGAAAACATTGTTTGCAAAATGTCAAAACGGACCAATGATTTGCTATACCTGTACTGGCTTTAATCAAAAGAACATCTGCACATGGGTGACAAAAAAAGAAAGAGTAGGTTTTGAAGATTTGTTGCATCCGTTTATAAGGCTAGCTCATTCCATTGTGAATAATGTAGAAGTAAGGGTACTCCATTTAAAATATATGACTGCACTGCCATTTAAAATTCGTAGGACCCAGGACCCTAGGAGAAACTAAACAATAGCTTAAACATTATGCTACAAGGCTTCCTAAATGAGCAGTGCCATCTGGGTTTATGACAGAGCCAGCAAAATGGTATTATTCTCTAAGGGGACCGAAAGGCTTCTCCATGGTATGGCAGTGTGCAGTGTAGTTGCACTTTGGACCTGCAGGACCCAACTGCAGCAGACCCCGACTGCAGCGTGTAAACAGACCGGAAGTGGGGGCCCAAACATCCGGGCATCTGCAGCATGCATGATTGATGGCGCGGCATTAGGACAAGCAAGAGATTCCCAAATTGATAAAGCGTCCAGGAGTGCTGCAAGGGGCCCTTGTCCCGAATTCATGTTTGCCCAACAGACATACGAATGCTTCCCTCAGACCAGTTTTCTGGGTGTTCTGTGTGTCGGATCAAACGGAATACTAAAAAACAGCGACAGTTGTGCATTTTACACCCCACGGAATGCTGTTTTACCCTCCGGCTGTTTGACGTTAATTAGTTCTCTGAAGAATGTTTCAGAACAGTGTGGTGCTGTGCTAACTTGTTGGACCTCTTCACGGCCATTACGTTAACTTAATTTTAGGTCAAGGTCGTGTTAATTACGATGCTGACTTATTATTGGGGTTAAGGATTATAGTAGGTTAGGTCAAATTTCATGGCACAGAGAGGCGCTTGTGTTAATGAGATTGTGTAAAGCTTAAAGGCATAGAATAAAATCGAAGTCACTTTAAATTTTAATTTTTTTCCGTTGCGTTTTATTCATTTCATCATCTTATTCGGCTAAAGCATTTCTGGTTTATAAAGTTGCACATTCTTACTTACTAACTAACTAACTAACTAACTTTCTAACTTACTAACTTACTAACCTACTAACTAACTAACTAACTAGTTAACTAGCTAGCTAACTAACTAACTACTAGCTAGCTAGCTAGCTAACTAACTAACTAACTAACTAACTAACTAACTAACTAATTAACTAACTAACTAACTAACTAACTAACTAACTAACTAACTTACTTACTTACTTACTTACTTACTTACTTTCATTTAAGAAATAAAATATATCATAGTAAATTACGGTGAGTAAATGCACTAAAAGCCCCAGTTTGGCCAAGGGCTGGGGGTAAAATATACAACATCGCGTGCACTCCCAGTTTTCTTCATATCATTAACCAACCCTAGCTGCTTAGGGGGAGGGGGGTCATTGATAATCAATAAAAACATTGCATGCGTGTACCATGGACGTGGAAGGAACCCCAATGCACGTACCGACTGGCTTAGCTTATGGCACTCATACAGAACCTAGACAAAGCTAGACAACTTCTGCTATACGATGCTACCTGCCACTAAACCGAACTGTCTGACTATAGCTGGCTACTCAAAGCCGGATCTAAAAGTACGTATTCCATGATGTATTAGATAAATTTCTTGTATTTATCTAGGTTTATATTTTCAGTGGTGGTAGGTGAAAGTCAACTATTGGCCAGAAGTAGACAGAAGCAGCAGCTGGCTTTATCCAGTTATAACTACAGTCAGGAATAGGCTGTTACAGCTGTCTAGAGGCGACCGTTTTTTAATGAAACTTATAACTGTATGCATATTTTACTCTTACAGTTACCGTTAATAGACGCACTAACACACTGTTAGTTAAAGCCTTTAAAGAAAGTTCTTAGTTTTCATATACAGAACCTGCCACTTGCCTCAGAAAAATAACAAAGGTTTTTGCCGTATAGATGGGCTGCGCCATCTGAACCTTCAGACTTGAATTCAGGGTGTTAGTTTACATTGAAAGATGACACTTTCCATCACCCCTGGCTCATATTAGTATAAATCCCATCCACCAGGCGTCTCTGTGGGTCTGTCCACCATCAAAATGGCTGTCAAATGTCAGTGTTCAGGCTGATACCAAGCAGAAGCATGCGCTCACAAAATATCATGGGACTAGTAAAATGGAGAGATATTGGTCGCAAGGGATGGAACATGTTGTTAATGCAAGTCAGCCTGTGACAGAGTAAAGCTTGGCGCCATCTTGATATTTTGTTATTGGCCCGACGCCATTTTGTATGTGCCTTGAGCGGATGATTGCATTATGGCCTGAAATCGATTTATGGGTTGCAGAAACCCCTTCAAAATCTCAACATGATATATTATCATCAAATCAATCCCCCTTCTGAAAGATGCATGTATGTATAATTCATTCTCATCTCATCCCAAGTTGGTTTTTTTTAGCATGCCATCTGTACATGATACTCACAGGTCATACAACCCATGGAACTGACATTAAAAATGAACAAAGGCAAAATAGGAAAACAGAGGGGAAAGTTCTGTGTTTCATGTGGATTTTAATCTCATTTCTCAGACAGGCCTCCTGGCGTGTTTCAAGCCAATGATACTCTCCGAAAAAGTAAAGCAAAAAACAAGGTCCTCACAAGCTGCTTCGTGTAAATATAACTTCAAGAGTTCCGCTGGATTGCATTAAGGTATTTGTCAAAGACTCATGATTGGATGAGAGAGTTCGTCAAACTTACTTACGTTCAAAGAACATGAGAAATTGCCATATTGCATAAGTTCCTTCAACACTGGAAATAGTCCTTGAAAGATAACAACTAATGCAGTGTCTGTCTGGCTGTCTCTGCGTTTTAAGTTCAACACACTCTACTGAAACGACAGTAAATTTTAGAGCTGTATTTGTCTCATGATATACAGTTAGTTTCATAGAATATGATCGACTCAAGACAGCTATAGTGACCTATTCCTGGCTGTAGCTGTACCTGGCTAAAGCCAGCTGTTTCTGTCTACTCCTAGAGCTATTAGTCAGCTTACACCTACCACCACTGAGAAGAAAACCTTAGTGATTGTAAGAAATTCATCTAATATACCATACATAAGTATTACATATGTATGTACAATAGACATGGGTCTTTTCAACAAGAAATTACAAATATGCATGACTCTCAACTTATGCACCAAATGGTGCTGCATGTACTTTTACATCAAGCTTTGAGTAGCTGGCTTTAGCCAGACAGTTCCGTTTTGTGGCAGGTAGCATCGTATAGCAGAATGTGTCTAGCTTTACAGCGACAGGCCGTTTTAAAGGTATCTATCTATCTATCTATCTATCTATCTATCTATCTATCTATCTATCTATCTATCTACCTATCTACCTATCTAGCTACCTATTTATCTGTATCTCTGACTTTCAGTCTCTCTGACTTTCTGTCTGTCAGTCTCTCTCTATGATCTATCTACCTATCTACCTATCTACCTATCTACCTACCTATCTATCTGTATCTCTGACTTTCTGTCTCTCTGACTTTCTGTCTGTCAGTCTGTCTCTATGCCTTATTCCACCAAGGTCTGCCAATCCACAGGTGTTGCTGTGGGTCGTTGTGGATTAGTCGTGCAGCTGTCCTGATGAAATTCATGAGCACGAACAATCAGCACTTAGTGCAGCGCCATCTGCCCATAATGCATCACATATGACACAGCATGAGGGAGGATTGCATATATTTTCGCCTGATGGATGGGGGGAGTATGATGCATATATCTGCTGTCATTTAAGGCAGGTCCCTGTATTGTTGTCATTACTAGCGTCCTCGAAAGGATCTTGGGTCCTCGAGGCAGCACTCCTGTAGGATTGGGAGCGCCTCTAAAGTGTTTTGAAAATCCTGCAGTTTCTGTTTCAGCCCATATGCCTTACTAGAGCTTCAGCTCTCTTCTGAAGCTGGCTTTTGCAGCCGCATGGTGCTGCTCTGATTCGTTGCAACGCTTGACGCTGTTTGTCTTGCTAAACTTTTCCCATTCTCAACTTTCCTCACTTCCGCTATCAGAGGCAATAGGCGTTTTTTATTTGCCCAGATAATTAGCTCGCAGTCTTGAATTTCCAAGCAAACAGTTCTCCATCATACCACAGTCGTTTATCGCAGCTGGATCCAAGTGGAGACAAAAGCAAATATCCCTTGATAATTGCCTGTAAACGTTGCAACTCCATTTGTAAAGTCATGTTTTGCAGCTGATTGATCATTACCTTTGTACTCAACTGCAGTTCCCAGATGCCCACAGGGACTAGTGTGTTTGTAATAATATGTGTGGCAAAATCAATTAACAAGAACTGAAAGCTATAAATCACAATTGTAC
Organism: Alitta virens; assembly: GCA_932294295.1. NCBI lineage: Eukaryota > Metazoa > Annelida > Polychaeta > Phyllodocida > Nereididae > Alitta > Alitta virens. The sequence goes on along the minus strand of OW028575.1, from coordinate 10,217,673 downwards.
TGAACTGTTTGATCCTTCTTTGCATATCAACATGGAGTCACTAGAGACTCTTTGTTTGGGTTCTTTATTGCTCCGAGCTATACTGGTCTTTTAAAATGGCGGATTGAGCTTTCAATGAGGTTTTTATCATTGTAATAGATGAATTAAATAAGTTTAAAACGGTAGACGGCTTAATTATATATATCTGGGCTGAAGTTGGTTTTATTGCGTGTGGCAAAGCATTGCATTTACGAAGGTTCTCCATACTGAATGGGGGTTGGGCCAAGCTCAAGCTCAGTGGTAGCGCGTTGGGCTGGGTCCCAGGTTCAAAACCCAGTTAAGCCTAAGTTGGATCGCTGTTTCATCCCTCATCTCATTGCCTGTCCTAATTAGCCCATCAGGTGCAGAAATACAGGACGTAAAGCCCTAATCCACTCACCACATATTCATACTAAAATGGCGGCCAAATTATGGTTGGCATTGTAATAAGTGCTTAGTTTGAGATCTTTTATATTATAAAGATGTATTTGAAACAATTATGGTGGTTATATAGGTGTCTGACTTAATTGGTAAGAATCATAGAACTACAGCTATATAGAACGACATATTCAGAAATTCGTGCTATGAACAACATGTCTGGTTTTGAATGACAGCAATTCGCACTCATTGTTTGCTTGAGACTAATATGCCCTTTTCTATCTGTTTGCAGCATCAAGGAAGTGTGAAGCGTCAAGAAACTGAATATTATGCTTGGATTTTTGGTGCAACCATGTTGACATTGGGTACGGTGACAACGCTTACATCTTGTGTCATTTTCTGCGTTTGCGGCGACAAGTTGAAGAAACGTCGCCAAAAGCGGAAACCGAAGGACAAGTGCGGTCAGTACTACCAGCGAGTGGACAGCGTTTCCTCCATGGTGGACAGTCATATGGACCCTCAGGATTATATAGAGCAGCTGGATTCTGTCACCATCATTTAGACCTGATTCTAACCAGGATTCGCTGATTGGTTGTTGCTGTCCAGGCTGACATGACCAATCCGGTTGCAGAGTTGTGGGTCAATAAGAACTACAAGCCAATGGCCAATCAGGTTTCTTTCACGTAGGTCAAGGACTAACAAGATGGCAGACATATGGGTCAAGGATCATGCAATTACTCTTAGTATATGAGCCTGAAGCCAATGAAAAACGTCATTTCAGTTGTGTAGGTCAAGGACGTAAGGGACAATTCACGATTCACGTATGGAGACGCTATGACCTTCGCTTCCAATTTGTGGGAAGTAATTTTAGCAACTGAATGACAGATTATGGCCATAGCAACATTTTATTTAAATGATGGACCCCGAAGCAGCGAATTATTGCTATTTGTAGCCAGTGTGTCCACATAGGCGTCAACTGTGAATCAGTTAGGCAGTAACACATACACAATACACATTGTAATTGCATCTTCATAATTCTGCTACACTCGTATGGAGACATGCTTGCTTGACCAAGGGCACATTAAGCAGTGACCATTCACTGACCAGTGACCAAAACATCACTGACCATAGTCTTCTCACTTGAAGATGAACCCAGGAAAACAAATGAAAACATTTGCTTATGCAAAATGTGCATCTATGAAATATGACTTGCGTGGCCAAATGTCTCCAATATGGATGGATGTTATATACCAATGTACATTTGTACAAATATTTGGACAATTGCAATTGGTTCTACTGCAGCTAGTGACTTTTCCAATCTTATTCTGTTTGTGGTGTGAAACTTTTGACTTCTTACATTCCACAGTTTTTACAAGATTCTGCACTGAATATCGATGTACTGACAATACACAAATGTACTGTATTTGTTCGAATACAAGCCGGGGTATTTTATATTTTCGAAAAAAGTCCTTCTCTGATGTAATTTCAAAATTATATATACAAGAGATGTTAGGAAATGCAAAATATTAATTTTTCGCAATATCTAACATTGAAGTCTCTATACAGGCCAACATTTATTCAAAATTTATTTAAACTAAGTTCAGAGCCCGGCTTCTAATTGGGTACATACAGTAATGAATGTGTTAAGGGTCACCTACTGATTATTGCGTATATAGCGTTGTCGTTTTGTAAGTTGAATGCCGTCGATCAATGCAAAGAGTGTGCTTAAGAAATTAATGTAGCTGTATGTGTAAATAATATATCGAAGAGGCCAAACTGAATTTTGTCCAAACAAAGCAGCTCATTTTTAGTGCATCAAAGTACCACTTGCATTTTGTAATGACAATATCCTGCCTAAGTTTTTTATTATTGCAAATAAATCGATTTTTAACATAGAATAATAATGAATATAATATCCTTATTGATTTTTTTTATTATGAAAAAGTTTGAAAAATTATGTTATTTGTTTGACTAAATCTTATAGAGTAGTTTTAGTCACAGGGCTGTGATTTTCAGATCTTGTGGACAATCCCCAGAATTATGACTCGTAATTAATGACATTTTAGTGACAATGCCATTTATACATATGTAAATAATCCATAAATAAAATACAAAAATGTATACAATTCTTTGGTAATAAATTATATTATTAACTACTGTTGTCATGACTATTCATATCGCATGTCGAAACTCTTGAACCTATACGGATTTGGAAAGTATGGAGGAAATTTTAAAGTCAATGCTGATGTTTGCTTAAGTCAATTTCAAAATGGCGTCAAGTCTCGTCACGTTCCATCAGTGATTTGTTGCTTGGCGAGATTTAAGATCCAAGTGGTTTTAGACTGCATGTTCTGCTCCGATTAGACCTTTTTGATTGAAATTAGTCGACTGTATCAATTGGTTGGTTTTGCTTTAATTTGATTGATAAAGCATTTCATTAGTATGAGCAGTTTCGATATAAAGATCATGCCCAACAAATTTTGTTTTATCTATCATATATTAGTAGGAAAATGAATTTGAGTCTATCACAGTGGTTGATTTAATAACCTTTGGACATTATGTCTGACAATATATAATGATGTCATAATAAGGCTTCGAGTCCACACCATGTTATATATGTACCCCATGGGTGGGGTCTTTTACTTGCCTCAGCATAGACACCGAGTACAAGGAACATCCAATTTAACACATCATGCGATCAAGCCCAACCGGCATCCAGGTTGGATGTAGCCCACGAAGAGTGCCAGGGATGGGAATCGAACCTGGGACCTGCAGCAGAGTTAGCTAATAAGTAACTGGTGCCTAACCATTGGGCCACCAGCTACAGTAGACAGTTGTCATAGCTACGTTTTTGACAAAAAGTCACATTTTAAAAATCCATTTTCAAAAATATAATTTTTATTATTTCACCCTGCCTCTGTATTTTATCTGCCTACTTACTAGAATTCTTGAAACATTCACTCAAATCATGTTCATATATTAGGCACCCCTGGATTTTCTCATTTTACTGGCTTCAGTTTCCTGAAACTGAGAACTGAAATGAAAGCCCAGGAAGTCTTTCATGTCAGGATGCTGTTTGTCTCAATCCAAAATCTCTAACTCCAAGAATCTTATCAAGCCACTCTGCAGATTTATGCATGTTAAAGCCATATCTAGAAATTGGAAAGTTTGCTCATTAGGAAGCAAATAAACCCCGGAGAGCATGCTACTTTGATGAAGTATGACCACTTGAAATGAGGAATTAAAATAGGAGCTAAAATAGGAATTAGAGAGAAATCAATGTTCCAGGCAAACAGACTGATTTGTTTGCTGATAGAAAAATTATCGCCACCAGGCAATGATTTCCCAATATGGGATTGCTGAGAGTTGCCATGCAAAAAAGCAATCGAAGTCAGATGAGTTTCATGAGTTTTATTTATCTAAAAGCTAGAGTGGGCATTCATCATACAAATGTAGTAAGATAAAAACTCTCTTTGTGAAAAATTAAGTGGATAACTAGGAAAACTGACATAAAATCTGGGCAATAACATTATGATACTTTTCTGAAACTTTGTCAAGTTATATGAACTTCTTTCAGAGACAGATAGAATGATGAGATGATTTTTAATGGCTTGAGACCATAAAATCTCACACTTAAATTATAGCATAAAACACTGAATGCAGAACTTACTTATTAGTATCTAAAATAAACTAGTCTTAGCTAGCTTATACACAATAAATATTAGAACCTCGCCATTAGGACTACCTTTAATGTATAGCTTAATGGAGATGTGGTCTTAATGGTGAGGTTGGTCTGCTGAATCTTAGCTATAGTTTGATTCTTTTGAACACACAGGACCATTGTAAAATGAAAATATCACAAAAGTGCTGTGCAGTTAGAAGTAATCCACTGAATTAAACAACGAATTAAAATCTATTGTTACTATCCACCGCAATCCAAGATATTAGAAATCATAAAGATTTCCCAAAAATAGCAATCAACAAATATTTGTCAGGTAATGAAGTGATTCGTGTTGTCAATCCTTAATGAGACAATTAGCAAGATGAATAGAAGAATGTCAAGACTGGGATTGTTCGATTACACCGAATTTAAGATGTCGTTCAATTGAGCAGCAGGAAGTCCCTGTTTCTGCTACATTCTCTGGCAATTCAGACGATACAGAACTTGCTTTTGGCGGCCATCTTGAAAATGGCTGCCAACCAGATGACTGCGCAGCATCTGATAATGGCAATTAACTTTAAGTCAGTGCCTTTCTGTCCTCGCTGATTAAGGCTGAGGTGTTTTGATGTATTCCTGTCTTCTCAGTTACTGCTCATTACTCTAAATTGCTAAAGGATACTTCCATTTGTGACCCATGGTTAAGGAGGAGAAGGAGGAGGAGGAGGAGGAGGAGGAGGAGGAAAAGGAGATGGAGAGGAAGGAGGAGGAGGAGGAGGAGGAGAAAGGAGAAGGAGGATAAGGAGAAGGAGGAAACGGAGGAGATGGAGGAGATGGAGGAAGGAGGAGAAGAAGGAGAAGGGAGGAGAAGGAGGAGAAGGAGGAGACGGAGGAGAACCAGGAGAAGGAGGAGAAGGAGGTAAAGGAGATGGAGGAGAAGGGGGAGAAGGAGGAAACGGAGGAGATGGAGGAGATGGAGGAAGGAGGAGAAGGAGGAGAAGGGAGGAGAAGGAGGAGAAGGAGGAGACGGAGGAGAACCAGGAGAAGGAGGAGAAGGAGGAAAAGGAGATGGAGGAGAAGGGGGAGAAGGAGGAGAAGGAGGAAAAGGAGATGGAGGAGAAGGGGGAGAAGGAGGAGAAGGAGGAGAAGGAGGAGAAAGGAGAAGGAGGAGAAGGAGGAGATGGAGGAGATGGAGGAAGGAGGAAGGAGGAGAAGGAGGAGAAGGAAAAGGAGATGGAGGAGAAGGAGGATAAGGAGGAGAAAGGAGAAGGAGGAGGAGAAAGGAGAAGGAGGAGGAGAAGGAGGAGAAGGAGGAGTAGGAGGAGAAGGAGGAGAAGGAGGAGGAGGAGAAAGTAGAAGGAGGAGAAGGAGGAAGGAGGAGGAGAGAGAGGAGAAGGAGGAGAAAGTAGAAGGAGAAGGAGGAGGTGACGGAGGAGATGGAGGAGATGGAGGAGATGGAGGAAGGAGTAGAAGGAGGAGAAGGAGGAGGAGAGGAGAAGGAGGAGAAGGAGGAGAAGGAGGAGAAGGAGGAGAAGGAGGAGAAGGAGGAGAAGAATATGGGGGAGAAGGAGGAGATTGAGATGGAAGAGAAGGGAGGAGAAGGAGGAGAATGAGGAGGAGGAGGAATAAGGAGGAGAAGGAGGAGATGGAGAAGGAGAAGGAGGAGATGGAGGAGGAGCTGGTACCATACATAAGGGTAGTAAACTATGTCTATGGCTTAATTCTACTGCTAGCTTAGCCAAGTTATATGCCAGAGGCAAAAGTAATGACGAGATGAAAATGCTTGGAGTAAACACTATGTTACACCATGGAGCCATAGTTACACAATTACCCCATTTACCTGCCTGGTCTTAGACATCGAGTACAAGGCACCAGTATGCCTTAACCACTAGGCCGGCCACCAGCTGCTACCAAGTTTAACATAATATTATAAAACGTTCTACATGAAAGTAGTGAGAATGAGATAATAAACCTAAAAAGCATGGTTTTTTTTTAGACCAATTCTTCAAAAAATTCAAAATGAAACCAACAATTTATGTATTGTAAGAGAATTAAAATCACATCTTTAATGTATCCTACATTCAAGCGTCCATAGAGCCTATCTGTTGGGCCTTTCTCATTTTCTTAATCTGCAACCTTACATGTGCTTAATGAATATTCATAAGCCCAACTGAGGGAACCAAAGCACGTCATCGGTGGCGTCGTACAGAGGGGCTTTTCATTAAGACGTCATCGGTGACGTGACAAAGTGCTCTGTGACGTTATTACACTGTGACGTCATCATGGGACGTAGGAGTTTCTTTGGTGATATTAACGCCATAAATCTCACTAATAGATGCTAACATGCAAACTGATAAGGCTGTAAAAATGACTTCATGTATAGTCCAGCGTCTTTTGACAAAAAAGTTGTCAGTCAAAAAGTTAGTTAATTAATAACAGCCTGTCAAATTTAACCTAGACAAAGCTAGACAACTTCGGCTATATGATGCTATCTGCCACTAAATGGAACTTTCTGGCTAGGCCTATAGCTGGTTAATTAAAGCCAGGTCTAAAGGTACATGCAGCACCATTTGGTGCATCAGTTGAGAGTTTCGCATATTCTAAATTTCTTGTTGAAAAGATGCATGTCTCTTAAACAGACATATTTAAAGAATAAACCCTATATATTAGATAAATTGCGTATATTTACCAAGGTTTATTTTGTCTATGGCTGACTGTACGCCAGTTGATGATGGTCTACAGGTGTAAGCCGTCTATAAGCTAGGAATAGACAGAAGCAGCTTGCTTTAGTCAGTTACAGCTACAGCCAGGAATAGGTGGCTACAGCTATCTAGAGTCTACCGTATCTTATGTCCATGGTACTCATGGATGGTATAGAGTGGTGAGACGCTCGCCTGCTCCTCTGAAGGACCCAGGTACAATCAGAGGCCCAAGCTTGGAGGTAGGGGGTATTTGGAATTAACGGCGTTTTAACCTGTAAGGTCCCTAACGTTAGACCATGGAACTAGGGATATAACAAGGCCTATTACTAATGGGGAGAAAAAGCACCACAAGAGGTCACTGACACCGTAGCAGGTAAGTATTGTTTGATGACGTCATCTATATAGTGACGTCATCAATGTAACAATGGTTTAGTGACGTCATTAACTTTTTTGTCTGCTACGATAATATTGCCCCCTATAGGCTCTGTTACTTTTAAAAGAATTACTTGCTTTCTCTGTTTTCAATTTGTAAGATGAGTAAAGATCAATTATACTTCCTTCTTCACCAGATCGTGTTCCTGTGAATCGCTCTCTGCTTACCTAACAATACGACAGTGAATCCTTTGTGGAATCCAAGTTTGTCTTTGAGAATAATTAGATAATTTGCCCAGAAGCAGAGCACGTGTCATTCTGTCCTTGGTGAACTAATGTTTCTCTTTCTTATCACACACAATGTCGTGCTGTAAATGATGTCAATTTTCTTATATGCCCTATTGTGAGAAGACCTTCAAAGACATTTGTTTTAATTCAAATGGATCAATTTTCTTGATTACTAAATTTCTCATCAGTTCATCAAAGTAGCTTTTCAAATGTATAAATTTAACCTCCTGTTCAAGGGTATTTGAAAAGCTTAGGCATATATCACAACACCATATATATAGGCCTATGCAACTCATAGTTAGTTAATGTGATCGTCTATTGGAGGCAGACATAATGTTGAGATGACATAACGTTCAGAGCTTCACACCATTTGACTTTACTTACTTTAGATAGTTAGAAATGGAAAATGCAGCCCTCCAAGGCAACTTCATTACCCCATGGTCCATGGATGGGGTCTTTTATTTGACACAGATGCCTTCATTCAATAATTCATCTTTATTCAACTTTTAGCTCAACCGAAGACAGGACCCACCTAATCAACAAATATTTTAATTATTCCAGAGATACTGAGAGTTAGGTAGTGGAAACAGGCTTGACCTTTGTCCATCTGTCCATTTGGAACAGGACATGGATAGAATGTTTAAGGCGAAGGTCAGGTGTTGCAGGAAGATGGCGGAAGATAGGATGAAGCCGACCGGAAACGGAAGTTGTGAAGGCATGAAGCGATCAAAGGAAGCCAGCTGCGTTGCTTCTAGGGACCTCAAAGGGATGCGTTTTGTTATGTCAATAAAGGACAGCACAACCTCAAGACAAAATTGATATTGAGACCACATAAAATTATTCAGAGAATCTGATTGTAGTTTTGTGGTTGTATTTTCAGTATGCATTGCAATTAGGTGGTTTTTTTTTTTTTAGTGACTTGCTACTGTTTACAGCCAACTTCATAGACTTGGCAACCAACTCCAGATGACGTCATGTTAAATTATGAATCCAGGTTAAGGCAGTCCCTCAGCCAATAAGAGTCATGAATTCACATGACGTCCTCTGGTGTTTAGTCCATGTTATTGAATGCTATAAATAACAGTACTAGTGATTTTAAATCAATTAGCAAATAATAATTCAGATAATTCAGACCAAAACATAGCGCAGAACTGTAAGTTAGCAAATGACCTGAAGGAAAAACTTGGCTGTAGTGATGTTGATGTTTGTTAAATTTTTTGCCTGTTAGAACAACAACATAACATTGTCAATGAAAACACAGTCGAGTGTAATACGCACTATTGGAACATCACTTTTTTGTCTTGTGACCTTGTTTCCTAAATTTGTTTATCACACGAAGAAGAACTTAGTCTACACAAAAGAAGAAAACATCAGGCTGGTGCCCACGCTATTACTTTGAACCACCATTAAGCTGATGTCCTTGTAACAAAAAACACACTTGCCATTCTGTGTTCTGGAGCAAGAAATGACCTTGAGTCGTGCAGAATTAAACTCTGACAAAAAAATAAAAAAAGGCAATTGCAAAGGGCAGAATGCTGGTCCCTCCAGGCGTTTGGTGATTAATTGATTGATTGATTGCTTAGTTGCTAGGTGGCTGATGGCAGGAACTCAACAAGCCAAATATATGAGGATGTTTCTGATATAACATGCAGTTTGCCCTGACATATTGTTTCCTGTGTGCAGTAGTGGCTCAAATTTCCTTTAAAGGAGCAGGTTTGGTGCTGAGCTCAACGAAAATATAGAATTAATGACATACCACATGTAATCACTGCCTGGAAACATGAACTTATTAGTTTAACATAACATCTTATGACATATTATGATTGTTATATTAATATATTATGGTTCATACTATAACAAATGAACAGAATTGAATGAGAGGTTAGGCTTATAGTGAACATTGAATACACTAGCTGAAAAAAGATTTCACAGGAAGATTATAAGTAAGTAAGTAAGTAGGTAGGTAAGTAGGTAAGTAGTAGTAAGTAAGTAGTAATAGTAAGTAAGTAAGTAAGTAAGTAAGTAAGAGGTGTGGTTGTCACTTGTAGGTAAGTAAGTAAGTAAGTAAGTAAGTAAGTAAGTAAGTAAGTAAGTAAGAGGTGTGGTTGTCACTTGTAGGTAAGTAAGTAAGTAAGTAAGTAAGTAAGTAAGTAGTAAGTAAGCTTGGGAGCAGTGGAAAATCTTACTCTGCAAACTTACTGTGAATGTAAATAATTATTCCCTAACTTACTGTAAACTTAACTTAAACTTTTAGGCTGACTTGATATAGTTCGGTTTGTATTGCCACCAGCAGCTGTTCCATGCTATTGGTAGGCCCTCAGCACCTGTATATACAGCCAAGTGGCGTTCAACAAGGTTACCCACTGGTTCCCACTGACTCCCATACTTCAAGCAAGGCATGCAGCAAGACCTGTTCTGATCTGATTACTTGCAAGATTGATAGCATCAGAGTGGCCAAAGAGCTCAGCAATGTGATTATTGTGAAAGAAAAATGTCACGAAAACTGCCAAGGAACCTCCTTTTCAGGGCAGCCATACAATCTGGGCAGGAATTGATCTTAGTTATTGGCCATTGCTAGTGGAATGTAGTGAAGGCAGGTATGGAGTGCCAGACTAAAGTGTTCATACTCTCTCAATATACTTGGTATTATGTAATATTCCATAACGTTCCGTAACCCTTGTACACAAGCCACTACTGTCTGTGCATAGGAAACTGTCATAGTGAATTGAAATGTGGTAAAATATAACAATTTAGAGATTCCTGCAAACAGACTAAGCCCTTGCATGGTTTTAGTGGTTAAGGTATTGGTCAACCCGTTTTGTTGTCCTAGGTTCGATTCCTCAACCTTCTGAGCTGGACTTTAGTGGGTGTTGTTTTGCAGGTAGTATTAAATTGCCTGTGCATTGTTAATACTATCAGAACCATATCATTCACACACTACATCTCGAGCCATCATACAATGTACTCGGTGTAAATGTTCAACGTGGTGTGCACTCCTAGCCTTATCATCTCTGGCAGATGGTCATATAAGAGACATTGAACATTGGACTCTCTGCAGTACACCATGAAAATAACATATGAAGGCGTCCAAGTATATACACTGGCGAATCCAGCTCTAACTCTATGGTGGGGGGGGGGGGGGAGGCAACTCTCCACGGGGAGGGGGGGGGGGGTAAATTATGACTGAAGGTTGTCCATGTCAGTCATTTCATAGGCCATGTGTAGACATTAAGGCTGCTACGGAGGTGGGGGGGGGGGCATAGCCCCAATGGCTCCCCCCCCCCCTGGATCCGCCCATGCAAGCATATAACTTATATTGATATTTAGGGCGCATGTATTCTGTGGTCCAACATTTCATTATTTCGTTTTCCCCAAAACAATTTCAGCAAACATTGGCTCCAGCCCCCCGGAAGAGTAGAAGTGGTCAGGACGATTTCTTGCACTCTAAAGATGCGATGCTGTTTACGTAACATTACACAATTGCTTTAACTGTATTGACAACTCTGATGGTTACTATGGAAACGGAAATGAAAAATTCTGATTAAGAAGCTGTGCCTCTGCTGTTCCTAGACTCATCAATCATAAGACCAGGGGGCCATTGTGCCAAGTGACACGGCTTGTTTTGCCTCTAACATGGTACAACCGATAAAAAGTTCTGAACTTAGACAGACAGACAGAAAGTATTTATTTTGACCATAAACTTACAATTTACATAAACAAAAATAATCAAGGAAAACTGGTTATATTTTGGTCATAGGAGACATTCACTGAGGCCAAAAGCTGCTGACGTGCATGCCACCTATGAGCCATTTGGTGTTATAATATATGAGTATTGGCTACAAATGAATGGTAAGGCTTGCAAGTGCTACAAGCAGGACAGTACCTGCTTCCGCCTAGTATGCAATAGCCATTATTCATGGTCATATTAATTTTATCTGTAACTTAGTAAAACGTTTATTTCTGATAAAAATTTGCCATTCACAGTTCAACTTAAAAAGAAAAGAAAAAAACTAATGAGCTATACGTTTTCCTGCATTTCACTAACCACTTAATCAGAGCTTGATAGACTGATCCACATTAAGCATTTCACTGAAGTGTAACCAGGCATCTGTGAATCAGTCAGAATTACGACCAGTTCAGGGATTGACGTTTTATACCTGTTGATGGCCAATAAGCAGTATGTAAAGAAAATATGAGTAAAAAGTAATTCCCTGTAATTTAAGTAATTCCCTGTGCACGTACCTAATTTATATTGTCATAAACAAGGAACTTCCAGTTTTTTTAGTAAGCAATTACGTGAATGTTCTGCCTTACCTTTTAAAACTAGTATACCTTATAAAAACTGGGTAACCGGAGCACGTACCCAGATAGCATTCCAAATCGTATCGACGTCGGCGCGATGTCGGCGACGTCAGAACGATGTAGAAACAACGCTGGCCCGATTTGGATTGCTTTCTGGGTATGAATAATGAGATCATTTTCCAGGAATGGATTTTTGCCTCTCTAAACCATTCCCGAGAAAAAAACGAAAGTCAGTCCTTTTTAACGCACCCAAATAATATGTAATGAGTTCAAGTTTGGCAATAGGCAACCACAGTGATGGCACTAGTGTGAGCTCTTAAGCCTATGCTGTTAACCCCGTGTTGAAGGCTGGATATTCTCTGCAGGAAGTTGAGAAAGTCTCTGGATTGGCTAGAAACAGGCTATGGATTGGCCTGCCAAGGAGATCCTACTATACGTATCAGCCGGCTGTAAACCGCAAATCTATTCGCATTTACATATTGTATTATGTAGAGTTATCAAATATCAGGTGTATTCATGGTAATTTATCTCCTTTTGTCCACATGTCCAGTGATCTAGTCCTTCCCCCTTTTCTTTCTCTAGCAATTTCGTCAGACAGAATTCCTGTTATTATGACGTCTCTAGCAATTGTAATTATCCAGCGCCATCTAGTATCAAAGTAACAAGGTCACCCCAAGGACAAGAATCTGCCTGATGATGAAAACAAGACAAAAATCTTTCAATAATTGCATAAAAACCTATTGGTGAAAATGACTATTTCACGGTTAATTGATACACTTTTTTTTAATGTTTCAATGGCCAGGTAATGCACTTTTCGTGGCTGATATATTCCACAGCTATTTAATACAGTGCCAGCAGAATAATGTGAATTGCTATTTTTGGTGACAAGTACGCATCTTCATCACTTAGTCTAATGCTGCTGTAGGATTACAGAATGTGTATCTATGGCAGGATGCTCGTTTTATCTGTTAGATGTTATCCTGAACTGCTGAGGACGCCATGTGAATGCAGGACTCCCATTCGGTAAAGCAATCACTCGGCCAATTGGAGTGATAAATTCACATGATGTCAGTTGGAGTTCAGTTTCCAAGTCTGTGAAATCTGCTGTAGGCTTTTAACTCCAACCGATACGATTGAATTGCCGAAAATGTTTACATTTTAGAGAGTTCCAAACCGTTTAAATGGACAAAGTTTCTGTGTTTCCTATATCTCGGCATCCATAGTGCGAAGGTGCACCAGTATCAACAATGATTCACCATCCCTCTCCCAACTCATCATTTTTATTAACACTGACACTACATTAGTAACTGTATCTATATACATCTGCAATGTCATCACTTAAAAGTTGTAAAATTATCATGGTTGGACATTTAAAAATTGTGTTTAGTTATTTTATTAACTAGGGTGTGGCCCTTGATAGTGGCAGAATTTCTGCCTTAGAAGGCCACTCCCAAATGTGATATATGATGTGTGATATATGAATAAATTGCTCTGAGTTCTGAGTACCTACAATGGGGATCTCCATTATTGTGACTTTAATTGGCATCCTGTGTAAGAAGTTAGTAATTTTATGAAATGATCAAATTTCTTGTTTCTCAGTTTCTGTGTTCTCTGTTGGGCCAAATTAAATGCATTAGAGGGGAAGTTCCATTTTTTTCCAAAATAAAACACGCAAAAAATATCCATATTTGTGTTTTGGTGTATTTTTCTTCCTTCCATCTCCTTGTACACAAAAGGAAAAGCGACAGATGGGTAGAATTCTGCACGTGATCTTTTAAGCCAATCAGAGACGAGATTCTACAGGAAGCCCGGGACTGCTGTGGGGCATGTCACGTGGTCTTGCTCATTACAACCCGGCAGGCGGCGCTGCTAACAAGCCAAGAGGAGTGCTCCAGGGAGCCCTCTGACACTCACTCATATTTACGCTTTCAAAACTCCCACATCTCACAGACTTTGAAGCCCATAGACTTTTCTTACACGGTCATATAGAACATTCTGTCAGTGTCTGTTCTATATGTTCTTATGCTTGCCATGTATCGTATTTGTTCAATAACTGGCCAGGGTGATTTAAGCTTCGAAATAAATGTATTTACATGCTCGATTAACAAGAATATTCTTTTTCAAAAAAAGAATAGATACCTGATATTGTGTGTAGAATACCAGCAGCACTAGGCCTACAATGTAAACACTTTAATACAGTATGATGGCTACTGCCTCATTGAGACCAGTGTTTGTGCCTTGTATACTCCATTCTTTACTCAGAATTTTACAAATGTATTTATCTATCAGACTAGCACTACAATATCCTTGGATTGCCTATCAGACCACGAAATGCATTGTTATATGCCACCCAAGTACACTATTTAATATAATTACTAATTTATTCTGTTTTACGAACCATTTTGAAGATGAAAAAGTACCGTCATCTAGCGTTTGAACTAAGATATAAATTTTACACATTTCCTTGAACAATTCAGTTTTTATTTGACGAAAATCGGACGAATATTAGGGGAGCAGCAGCCTTTTAAAGTATATATAAGAGCGTAGGCAACCCCTTCCCGTTGACCATTTGTACGACGTCAAAAAATCTCGGATTATGACAGGCTTGAATCTGTACTATAAAACTTTTCTCGGCTTCTACTTGTCGGATCTTCGTCAAATTTGGTTTGCAAGTTGCGCGTTTGTATTACGGTTCTAATGGTGTGCAATTTACAGCTGTACCCCCAACAGTTATTGAAGAAATTTGTATTATGTGAAACCGCGCTATCCCCCTCCCTGCCTACGCTGCTGCTGCGTTGACCAAATCTTTTCAGCCCTCAGACCGTTCGTTCACTTAAATATACCTGGTCTTTCATAGAACATAGTATGATAGTTCTAGACTTGTTAAAGGCCTAGGCCCAGGTACAAAAACATAGCGCATGCCAAATGGTGTAAATTAGAATCAAAAGCCAAGAAATAAAACGAGTTAATACAGTTCTGATATATTAGGATTATCTTTTTAATCTTTTATACTCTTTTATAATAAACTGCATGCATAAGATCCTATACCTGGAATATACCCTATACTCATTACTGGGCCCTTCACATATCCTAATTATCTTGGATCAAACTTGATAACACTCAAAGAGGTTAAGGAATAAGATCGCCTCTCAATTATTGTATGGCTTTGTAAACAAGAAACATTTATGTTGGATCTACATAAAAAGTTATATCATATTTGAGTAAATTTTTTCTCACAATCATCCAAGATACAGATTGTTTCTTTTGTGTGGCATGAATAATAATAACAATAATAATGAATACTATTTTTAATCGTGCAAAAACATGAAACATTTTGTGGACAATCCTACATAAATAAATAAATAGTGACTAGAGTTTTAGCTCATTTAGGAGTCACACACTCGATGGCACAAAGGAATTTGCATACCTGGCAGTTTGGCTGATAATTTCGTTACACAAAATGTACCTAACAATTGAATGACATTGCTCCCAAAAGGGCCTCCCTAGCCACAACGACGCCAATTTTATGACCTCGCAGACTTCGTGTTTTATGGTTGATCCAATTATGAGATTAAATTGCTCAAGGCTCTGCTATGCCAATGGTGGAGAGTCCACATATTCTGAACTCCTGATTTATGTAGAACTTATCGTAAAGTTCACTGTGAACAATAACTCAAAGTGTCCTGAGTTAAGACGCCTCACGATATCAGACATCTAATAGAAGTTACTACTACTGTACCAATTTGGAATCTCTTTCTTTCTCAACCTAACCAGCAACATGAAACTGCTCCATTGGAGTCCTGGTGTCAGCTGGATTGAAAGATTGCATGAGTGAAAGTGCAGATAATTTGGATGGATTGATCTTGTGCATGTCTTGGTGACATTATCCAGATCACATTTCTGCCATGTAGAGTGTTCCTTTTTGGCTCCATAGAATGGCTAGGGAGGCCCTTTTGGGAGCCATGTCATTAAATTGTAAGGTACATTTTGTGTTACGAAATCAAGTGCAAATCACATGTAACTTCTGACTCAAACAATGAGCTTTGGTGCAAGTTTCAGAATTACATGCATTTATCTCTGAGCAGTGAGTCCTCGTAAAGTTGTTTTGCTGTTTTTATTGGTTATTTTCCTAGCCTCACAGTCTGCTGTGATTTCGATGAAAAAATTATCATACACCTGCTGCTGTAAACAGTCTAAAAAGTTATGTTTAATTTTTTGTATATCTACAGAACAATCTTGATGGATTGATATCATACTTTTAATAAGGCATTGCAATTTAAGTGTCACTCTGTCGTATTTGGTTCGGTGTTAAAATATAGAAAGTTTTATACCCCAATATGTCTTATGATCTTGCTGCTGAAGTAGAATAAGAATTTCGCTTTATCCAGGCTCAAATCTCAAGAGAGAAAGACAAGACAAGACAAGACAAGACAAGACAAGACAAGATAAGATAAGACCAGACAGGACAAGATAAGATAAGATAAGATAAGATAAGATAAGATACACTGTAAGATAAGATCCAAGGATTGTCACAAGAGCGTTCAGTTTCAGTGCATATGGTTCACTCGCAATGAACATTCATATAATTACCTGTTTCGTCTGTAATTACTCTGTCAGAGGACCTTAATGCGTGCAGACAACAATCCTAGTAGTGTACCCATTAACCTTTTAACCCACACCGAATTGACCTATTTTGCTATCGGACTTCCGGTGACATGTTCAGTAAATAGACCTGCCACAGAATTGGCTTGTTTTTCCCATGCTCAGTAAACAGGTCTCCGTTTTAGTGACCCCTTTACGGTGACCGAGTGCACAAGGTGCTATGACCTGCATTCACCTCAAGTTAAGATAAGATAAGATAAAATCAGATCAGATCACTAATAGACTTCTATATCAACCTGGATTGAATGGAATATAGACGTCTTCATGGTACTATATAAATAGGTGAGAACTGGCCAATTCATTTTTTTTCTATGAAAAAGTACCAAATAAATATAAATTGATAAAACTGAGGAATTTGTTTTTTTAATGTGGCAGGAAATTATGCCAACAAAATTAATCGTGGCAATCGAATTTACTGACGAAATTTGTTTTCGTTGCAATGATTTAAAATTTACAAAATATCTTTAAAAAAACCATTAAATGAATAAAAAATTTGGTCGTGGGTGCGGTGTGGAAATGTAGAACAAACAAACCCGGTGCGAGCATTGTGTCATGAATGTATTGGTCTGGTTCATTAGAAAGGATTGTGCAGCTTATATGTTCAGCCCTGTAGATACAGTTCTTGTCACCTATAAAAATGGGGAAAATTTATAGGCAGTTGCGGGTGATCATTCACTAGCCTTAGCGCAGGTACCGAGGGCAAGGCAGCCCATTTTTAAAATGCCTCATGCAATCTGCCGTTAGAGAGGGTGCTGCATTTCACTCAACTTGCAAAGCGTAAGAGAATGTACGTTATCTATTCGTCCTATTAAATGTATAATAATGATAATTGTTTAGCATTCTTAATACTAGTCACTGTAGTCAGTATTCCTGAAGCTTGGAATTTGTCCAAGCTATTCTCCCTTGATTTGCATTCTATACCATTTAATGAACCAATAGCATACAAGGCCACACATGTTGCAAGTAATGAGGGCAATTAAGTCAGCTACGGCACTGTGATTAAAGTGCATTTATTTTTTAATCATGGTGCATCCACAGCCTAGTTGGCCTCAGTCGTAATGATCCAAAGGAGATGATGGTCCTGCTGCAGGATGGATGACAATCACAAGATGTCAATGGAACAAGACTGATGGGGATGCGGTCCATCTGTCTTGCTGCTGGTGCTGCTGCTGTAGCCATCAAGGTCACCAAATCCGCCTCCTATTGTTCTATTTCCATCCATACAGCTGATGTTACAATTGTCTCTGCCCTTTCCAACAATTTGAACACTCAGGTCATCACTCTTGCAGCTGCTTGAAAAGGTTCGATTACTTCATACCAGCCATAGTCTTGTACATGGATTGTTCAATTGCATAGTCCTTTTTCAACTTAGTGTAACTGTATGTACTTCAGAGATCGTATAATAATCGTCGGATCATTGCAACGTATGGAATTGTTTACTCGAACCTCGTGTAAAGGCGAGCTCGCTACACAACCCACCCCCCTTTTGATGCCGAAATATGAGTAACAGAAAAGCGCCATTGGAGTCGGTCATTTCAGAAGAAATTCAGTAATGATCGCCTTATTGTCGAATTCAACAAAGTCATTTTCCAACGTCACCATTCTTTTAAATTCCTGGCCACACAAGGTGCAGCAAACTTTTGTAGGTAGGCGATCATTACACTACTAGCTAACGATGCAGTTTTCTTTCTTGTCTTTAAATTTACTTGGACACATCAAGGTAAACTGTGATGTCACAACAAAACGTTTGAACTCAAGTTAGCAGCACTTCGTTGCATTCGACAGTAACAGAGAGGCTAAAATGTGACTATTTTACTGAAATGTGATCTACTCCAGTCTTCCTTCATATAAATCTAGTCGTTTGATTAAACATGACATCAAGGACATAGCTTTTTGTTGGAAGGACGAGCTTCGGTGAAAAATGAGCAGAGATGACAGGAGGTCAGTAATTGCAAGGTCATTTGTCTGGAAGAGAGCATCTCTGAAGGATGAAGGATGAAGTTTGAAGAGTGCTGCTTCAGGCAAAACAATACTCTCCACTTGATGCTGTGAATTTCATTATAGGTGATACAGTTACCGAAGAGTGACACTTTGTTGTGTGTGTCGAGGTCAAGTGCAGAGGAGGCGGTGTCGGATTTACAAAGATCCAAGGGGGCCCTTTCTCATAAAGTAAAAAATATTGTTAAAAAAATATTCACAAGCATCTTGAAATGTAATTTTCATGCTGAACTATGATTATGAAAAATTATTGATATCAATTATATGCTATCCAGAGACTGTGGCTACGCTGGCCTCGTTCTCAAACTCCAGTCTGTTCATCAGTAAGGTATCTTGGCTTTGGTGACTGTCCTGCATTTCAGAATCAGCTAGAGCTGTTTCATTTTCAAGAATGATAGAACATATTTCTGGAAACCACAAAAAGAGGCTTTAGCTCTTCTGCCTGATGGCCACCATATACACTGACAGAGTATTGATTGCACTTGAAGGCCAGTTTGGCATCCTGAAGTAATACGTGAATTGACAATATCTATATGTATGTGCATTTTATTCATACATTTCAACTTCCCCCCCCCAGACTTTTAGGTATGTGGACCAAAATGATAGACTTATAAAGCTTCCATTTATCACATATAGGGGAAAAGTTCACCAAAGTAAGAAAATATCATGATATCACTACAAATGATAAATAACGTGACACTCTCAGGATGAGGAGGAGGAGAGGAGGAGGAGGAGAGGAGGAGGAGGAGAGGAGGAGAGGAGGAGGAGGAGAGGAGGAGAGGAGGAGGAGGAGAGGAGGAGGAGGAGGAGAGGAGGAGAAGGAGGAGAGGAGGAGGGGGAGAGGAGGAGGAGGAGAGAAGGAGGAGGAGAGAAGGAGGATGAGAGGAGGAGGAGGAGAGGAGGAGGAGGAGAGGAGGACAGGAGGAGGAGGAGAGGAGGAGAGGAGGAGGAGGAGAGGAGGAGGAGGAGAGGAGGAGAGGAGGAGGAGGAGAGGAGGAGGAGGAGGAGAGGAGGAGGAGAAGGAGGAGAGGAGGAGGGGGAGAGGAGGAGGAGGAGAGAAGGAGGAGGAGAGAAGGAGGATGAGAGGAGGAGGATGAGAGGAGGAGGAGGAGAGGAGGAGGAGATGAGGAGAGGAGAGGAGGAGGAGGAGGAAGAGGAGGAGCCATAAGTTCACAGTGGAAGGTATGGAGTTATTTCAAGCCTTATATATCTCCCGAAAATGCATTAGACTACTAGAACCATTTCCTCCAGTCTAATTACTTTGTTAAGCTTGTTATATGTAGAAATTCTTTGTAATATAATATGAGCTTTTGTTTTTGGTTCGATTGTTGTGAAATTATCAAAAGACACCTACATTTCATTTTAAGCTGAGCTGAGTTGCAGAGAAATACCATGTCATAATTTTCTAGATTCACGTTGCTTTAGATAAATCTTCAAAATAACTTTATTTGCAAATCATTTTAGCTGCAATAACTCAGCCCCAAATATGGGACCTATATCCATCAAAATACATCGTTCATGCCTCCCGTTTGTATTCCTCATGCACCAGTCGGGAGCCGGGGAGGCTGGATAATCCGCATCAATTGCATCTTGGCGTTGTTGCTCTGTCATTTATTTTGTCAATTATGAGGCAGGCGGTCAATTTAGAGTGAAAAATGGCCTTTTAAGCTCAGCTGGAGTATGTGGGGCCCACTGATGCCAGTGTAGGGCAGGAGAATTCGACTAAATCATTGCATTAAAGGGGGATGATGGTATAGAGGCATACGAGCCTAGTGATTACAAGGAAACCCACTTAGGTCTGCCCAAGCTGTCCACCGCTCCTGACCGACTTGCTCGTCGTCACAAAGGACACCAGGGGTCACCACTAGGTGTGGGGAGAGTGTAAGCGGAAGTAGATTATATCTATGACGTCCCTATAGACATTATTATTATTATTATGTTTATTCATACTCGGGAGTACAACCAGCCATTGGGACTGGAAATCAAAAAGTCATGAAATTCAGTTAAGGAAAAGTCCAAATACAATAGAATGAAACGACATGAGGGTTAACATTTGGACTTGGTAAAATTTTAGAAATATAGAAATCATATAGTGCACAGCACATATAAGAGTTCATTGATTTGTGCATTGCAGCAAAAATTTGTACAGTGTAGTGACAGCAACAATATGTACAGTATAGTGATAGAATTAATACGACTAATTAGGCCTAACCGAATGAGGCCAATATATGCACTGTAAATGCTGCTTAACAATTTAGGGTAATTTAATTGTGTAAGTACCCCAGCAAGTATGATGAAGCCTATTCACAATTAGGACCTTCCATTAGGCCCCCTAGACAAAAGGGCATGGTCATTTGATTTCCCTGCTTTCAACTAATGTCAAATTGTTCAGATAAACTAATATTCAACGAATCTTGAAAAGCCTCTGACAAAAGCTGCTGGAGAAAGATAATTTCTCTGTATAAGCAATCTACTGCTGCAATAGACCTGCATTCTGAGAGATCCATGCAGAAATCATTTTACCTGTGGTAAATGAGGTTAGGTGAGTACAAGATGGCCGTCAATGGATGACGTTGATTGTGTAATCATCCACATCCATTTGTCATAATCCATGTCGTAAAATATATGGCGCCTTGACCATTTACGACAGAGCCCTGGTCATGTGACACTCAACCCTATATATACCAGCCTCTACTCAATTAATTGCCGCCAATTTAATTTTTTTATAAGCTACTAAGGCTTAAAAGCATGTATACATGAAACTTCATTACAATAGAAAAGATCAAGATTTCTAATTATGATGGTATTTCATTGCTCATGGCCCGCCTTTCCGACAGTTTACCATCGCATACTTTGTACATACATTCTCTATGTACACTGTATTACTTCAGATAATTATTATGTCACTGAATGACTTTTAAAGCTAATTTTATTTGTTATATTATGACTTAATATATAGTTTGTTATGCTATATTTAACACAACCTTTATTTATGGAACACCAATGAACAGTGCTCAAATGGAAAGATACATGCCTTGGTCGCAAATTAAAAAAGGCTAAATTATTCTTAAATATTTATAGTATATATATAGATTTTATTGACATGTAAAGTATCATAAATGATACATATGTCATTCAGTTAAAAGATAACATGAAAGAGACATTAATGTAAGTACAGAAAGCAATAAAATTTCAATAATCAAGGTTCCAGCCACCAAGTTAACTTATAATACGTGTTTAAAATCCACATACACAATAGAAAAAAATACAAGCCGCTAATAAAAACATTTCACTCTCAAAGTCCAAAACATGACAAGCACATCATAACTAATAAACTAATAAACTAAATTAATAACTGTGTGGATACAGGAGATGGTTTTCTCTACACATCAGCTTGAAGGAGAAACTTTCCTAAACTAATTAATAACTCAGGTTCCTTGTTTGTCATTATTGCTGTAAACTTAGTTATATCATCTAGAGACAAGAAGTTGTTAATAAATTTAGTTGCATTCAAAAAAAGGTTAACACGGTGTTGCTCATTACCAGGACAGACAATCAAACAGTGAATTTCGTCTTCTACAAAGTTTAACGTACACTTTTCACATATTCTATTTGGAGCAGGAATTATTGGTTTATGGTGTCGACCTGTTTCAATCTTCAGGCTATGTGAACTTGTCCTAAATCTAGCTATTTTAGTTAACACTTTGCGAATTTGTTGCAATTCAAGATAAGGTTCTATTCTACAATCAGTTTTAAATAGTTTATATGTCCTAAGTTTTGGTTGTTGTGAACTGTCATTTATTGCATTTATAAGTCGCTCATGTTCGGCTTCATAGAGTCTTAGTTTCACTGTGTTAGAGATATTATCAATGTCAAAGTTTCTGAGGTTACTAATATCATATTCAATGTTGCAGTTATTTAATACATGACACACTTTACTGAACCAGTTATTTCCATTTACTGCATTCACATAAATTTCCTTCTGAAAATTTAAACATTTCTTAAGTAAACTGTCATCAGGTGCTCTTTCCAATCTTATCCAGTAATTCACCATTCTAATTTTCTGTCTGACATGCAATGGGAATCTACCTGTTTCACCATAGACTGCTAAAGATGGTGTTTGTTTTCTAACTCCTAATATGTTTTTAAGATATGCAAGTTGCAAATTTTCTAATTCAGGCATAGATTTTTTACTTGTCCATATTTCACTATTGTACTCCAGGATAGGTAAAATATAGGTATCAAACATTCGAAGAGATAGCATGGGATCGATTTTTCCTAATGCTTGTTTTGAATCACCTTGCAGTGCAAAGAGCGCTTTATGAGCTTGTGTTGAGAGGTATTCCGTCATCTTGCTATGTATTCTGTGTAGTGTAGAGGCCAAAACGTAAAAGTTAAAGGGTAACTATGAACTCATGTTTAGAAAGCATTGGAGGGGAACTTCGTTGTTTTTGGTTAAGTCAGCACACAAATGTGTACATGGTCTGCTCTCTTGGGAGGATTTGGTAGCCCTTACAAGGGCCTATTTTTTTGGACAATGGAACTTTCAACAAAAGACGATGCGTGTTGTTCACTGGAACCCTTCAAAGTCGTCATACTCTTCCCCAGTTAGTTCCTTCAATTCATCCTGGAGGTCGTCCATATCTTCACACTGCCTCCTGGCGTATTCATAGAACATATTCCTCACTCCTTCGACAGTAGCCACCTGGAGGCGAGTAGCGTAGCGAAAAGACTTCCTTTCCAGTCTGGTGGATCTGTCGTACCTGACGATCAGGGACTCAATTCTGTTGTTCAGGACGATGATCTGTTTGCGAGCCCTTCTGAATTTTCTGTCAACATGACGAATCTTGTGGATCAGGCCATAGGCAGCTTCGGTAGAACTCTGGTTGCTGTGAGAAGGCATTTTTCAATTACAGGTGGTTGTAATACAAACTGCTGTATAAACTCAGAGGAGATGATGCTTGATCGGGATCGAGTTGGATAATGACTGCAATCCCCATCCTCCAGCTTATATACCAACCAACTAGCTTCACCAATTGCAATCTAAGATCCTGTAAATTGCCAATAAAGTGAATCAAAGATTGCCATCTGTCAGATCCTGTCATTATTTAATTGTTGAGTCAACAATCGACTTATGATTCAAAGAAAAAAAAAGCAATTGTTGATCAAATATTGACTCAAGAGTACCAATTGCAATTGAAACATCCAAGAATTGGTGTCAACAACAACTTGTGAAGAAGGTGCTTCGATTGCAATTGAACTAGATCTCTTTGTTGGGATAGCAATGATCGACTTTTCTTTGAACTGTTCAATTGCAATCAGCTTTATGAACTGCTGTCACCACTACTGTTGATTGCAATTCAACTCGAATGGTGTTGTCATTTGAACTTGTGAACTATAAAGCACTTCTAAAGATTGGTGTCAAAAACAACTTGTGAAATGACAAAGGCAATTGCAATTGACTTTGTATGAGAGAATAGTAAAATACCATTTCTTACGCAAATACATTTCCGAAACTAGAGATACAATAAAAAAAAATAAGAACAAACAGATTTGTCTATTTATCGACTACAGAAATGTATATATATCTGTAGAATAATCATATTAATTTTATTTTATTCATGCACACCCCCCAAAAATGGGGGAGAAAAACGAATAAATAATATCATTAATAAAGCATGCAATGACACTTCAGGTGAACAAGAGCTTGACCTTGTCCTGTGCATTCAACAACTGAAGCAAAAATCTGGTAACATACTAGTCATGCATGAGGCTGGGTGACATGCATTTTAATGTATGGTGGAAAATGAGACTGTGACAACATACGTCAGTTTAGTAACGTTGGACCAAAATGTATCTGCAGTTTTGTGGTTTCGGTGAATACAAAAATAACAGTAATGGAGCACCTCAGCAGAAGCCAAAAAGCCTTCGGAAGTTTTGCCATACGGACAGCCAACATTTCGTAATAGCGAAGTATCCATATTTAGGGGGTTTGGAAACACGAAGTGGCCATATAAGAGAAGTTATAGGGTCTTACACAACATATTTGGTTGCCCAATTAATGCACATTTTCTTTGTAATGGCGTCTTTGTAGCCCTTGCAATGATACAAATACCATGGAAATTTTACTTACCTCGACATACAGTTAGTTTCATTAAAAACGGCCTGTCAAATTGAACCTAGACAAAGCTAGATAACTTCTGCTATACGATGCTACCTGCCACTAAACCGAACTGTCTGGCTATAGCTGGCTACTCAAAGCAGGATCTAAAAGTATATATTTATGATATATTAGATAAACGTATTACATTTACCGAGGTTTGTATCTTTTTAGTGTTGATGGGTGTAAGCCGACTATTAGCTAGAAGTAGACAGAAGCAGCTATCTTTAGCCAGTTATAGCTACAGCCAGGAATAGGTTGCTACAGCTGTATAGAGTTGACCGTATTTTATGAAACTAACTGTAGGCACAAAGTACAATAGTGTACATTTACCTCTCATGGGTTGAATAAACTTTAGGATCAGTTTGTCTTTTGTCTGGTTCTTCTTGTATTGGATCTATCTTACTATAGAACTATATGGCGTATAAGATGAAGAATAGAAATACAAAAAAACACACTCATAGGATTCCCACTTTGAATCCTTAGTCATATTTCTGACAGCTAGAATGGAACGGCCAGAGAGTTATAAGTTTTCTGTTACAATAATTCATGATGTGTTCATCTGTGTTGTGGAAACTGTATTGCGTATTGAGTTACGCAGTCATGATTCACATGTATCAAATAACAACAAAGAACAGTGATTGGTACATGAAATGGTTGGCTATTGCCTTTGTTTTTATTAGAACTTTCTGTGGAAAATGTGGTAAGAAGAAACTTGTTACATGTGGGTGTATAATGAAATTGGTCACACTGTATGCTGACTGGTTATTTAGAAGAGGGCTCCAAGAAACATTGAGGACCCATCAAGAGTTAAACTCACAACTTCCGAGGAAACTTGGTCAGGTAATTTTCCTTACATAGGTTTAGAGGAAATTACGTGCCAGGGAAGTCTTTGAGGCAATTATGTAATAGGAGTGATGGAAGTTTTCATCTTTTTCACTGTAGCAGCAGCAGCTGCTGTAGGATGCTGAAGCAGCTGGCTGGACGAGACGTTTATACATTTTTGCACAAGGGATCTTATTTGGCTAAGTTAGTATTTTCTTGAATGCTGTTATCAAGATAAATAGTCATTGTTAATATTTTTTAAAGTCTATATATTGTTATCTTATCTTATCTTATCTTATTATCTTATCTTATCTTATCACGATTGTCTGGCGATGTTACTAAAGCCAATTGAGAGACTCCATTCCAAGCAAAGATTTTAATCTCGCTCATCGTCACGTCTGCCTTTGGTTTTAGGTTGTGTGGGTTTATTAAACTGTATATTAGCAACATTTACGCAACACCACACAGCAATGACAAAATATGATATTATTTTTAACAATTTAGACATTCATTGCACCAAGTGACCTATGTGTCCAAGTAAGATGACACATGCAACCTGTCTCCAGCATATCGAGGCACTATTTTTTGGATTAGAGGTTTGAAATGATGGTCAAGGTCAAATTTACCGCAATTATTGAAACATGAAATTTTCAAGTGGCCATCTTTTAATCCAAACGGTCTACAATATCATGCTATAGCTCATATCATTTGAAAGGGCCTAAAATGAGGTTTCAGAATATTCTTGTCCCATCTTTGTTACTTATGGGACCGGAGCCAGAACCGATTGAAGTTAAAGTTCTTTTTTATGAGTTTTGACCTTAACCGTTTGACCTCGTGACCTAACTTCGCATCAGACAATAGGATAGGGGTATAATGATTCCTCACACCTGTTTGAATAAATTCCAAGCACTATCATGCAAAATTTTGACCTTTGACATTTAGGTCGAAGGTCAAAATTGACAGCATATTCTGAAAGCTCTCATATGAATTGTAAGGGGGGGGGGGGTCACAGAGCTTGGCATTTGTCTAGGGTGAATATTTCTCATTGAACATGGACAATTCCATTTATTTTTTGCTGATTATCTAGTTTTCCATATCTAAGAATTTCCAAAAAATTGACAAATGATAACGTGTTGTCTGCACGTAGACTGCTTTATTATTGCGAGCGACAGTTCCCTTGGGAGACGAGGGCCCAAAGGCTCTTTGAAAGACTGAAATTTTCCCCTGTTTGCCAGTGTAACCACTTTTCTGCGAGGCACTATAATGATTTTAACAGTTCAGCATAATTCTTTACTGTGACACAAATGTATTTTTAAAGTTTTATGTGTATTGTTAAGAAATATCACCACTGTCTCTGCTCGGCTATGAACATCTCCAGCCCAATCCTGATTTTTAAAAAAACCCAGAATAATCAACATTATAGGACAATCTCTCTGTTGGTCAAAACTGACTATGACTATGTTCAATGGGACAGACAGACAAAGGCATTTATTCACACAAAGAGACAATTCGGATACAAACGCAATACACACATACAGACAATACATACATAAATACATAAACAAACATACAACACACAAGTAGGGATATTATTTTGGAATATATTACATATTACTGTTCTCTATGTGTGGGAGGCCTCGCTAAGGTCTTAAGACCGCCCACCCAGGCTTTAAAGGTAGGCTCAAACCTCTTGAGTCACGAATTACAGTTAATTAATTTATCAGAAAATACCAAAAATTTATTCAATATTAAAAAAAAAAAGAAAAAAGGATAAGATTAACGCATGTCAAAGTGTAAAGTGTTTAAAGAGGAAACTATTTCAACTCATTAATGACAATCAATAGTGAGAGATTGATGAACAACCTACTGAATAAGATTTGCATGCTATTGTTACCAGCATTTTCTATTTAGAACCTGATAGATCAATAGTTATTCACTTTTTAAAAGTAGATATTATATTAGTCCTGATTAAAATAAATTCACATGCCACCGTTGCAGCACTTTCTGTATGTGGGCGACGTCAGGCCAAATGGGGCCAACATGGGGCCAACATGGGGCCAACATGGGGCCAACATCGGGGCCAACATGGGGCCAACATGGGGCCAACATGGGGCCAACATGGGGCCAACATGGGGCCAATGTTGTATGTTATCAGTTGAGGATCATTAACAGATCAACACATTATCCATTGTTGTAGCACTCACTGAGATGAAATTCACATGCTATTGTTACAAGCATTTTATATAAATGTATGATCATCAAATGCATATATACACATTTTTCCTTATCTGTATAGCCTAGAATCATCAACGGATCAATACATTATCAACACATTATCTAACAGAGCTGCTGAGATGAATATACATGCCATTGTTACAAGCATTTTATATAGATATATAATGCATGCTCATTAAATGCATTGTTCATTATCAAGTCAGAGGAAATGAAATGAAATTCACACGCTCCTGTTAAAAGCATTTTCTGTTTAATAGGAAAATGAATATCATATCAAAAGCTATCAAATGAAGTCGATGCAAAATGCATATAATAGAATCTTACCATCTAAAAAGAAATGCAATATTTAGTAATCCAAGTCTGAAAAGAATGATTCACAAAAAGGGACAGAGTGACGACTGAGATGGTATGAATTACATAAATGACAGAACCACAGGCATTTTGAAGCTCACTCTGAAGAGAACTGGCAAATGTACCAATTTCTTATCAAGCAACTTTCCTTGTAATTGTTTAGATTTTTCTTTGAATATTTTGGAAATCCAGAGAGACTATAGCTAGGTGTAAAAAAAAAATTTCTGATCAACGTAGGACTATTATTATTATAAGCTGACAAATGTGGCAGTAAAGCTTGTGTTATGTTATGTTAATGTCCTTCATCTCAAAATATTCCAGGTGAAAAGCTCAGTTTTTTGGGATTTTTGAAAATTAACCGTTTTTGAAAGTGATTAATATACGACACATTCGTGATTGAAGTTGCCAATCGGTTGACCTTGACATAAAAAAGAAATAGGTCAGATGTCTTCTAATAGAATAAATAAGATAACTTGTGAAAGCATATAGCCAAATAATGAGGATTATGGAAGATATTGTCAATTTAAATTTCAAACTGTTGACTTTAAATGGCTCTGTGACCTTGAAAAATAGGTCAAGGTCTATCAAAGCCGGTCAATGTCATAAAGACATTGCCGGCTAATGACATACATTTTTTGACCATTTTCTGGAAAATATTTTTTTCGGGAAGTATTATAATACTGACAAAAGCATGTTGCTGCACGTATCGTAATAGGTGAAGCCTAATAGTATAAAACCAAGATAGGAACTAAAATAGCATTTCCAGTTGCATTTATTCATAAAATACATGCAATATAAACAATACGGCGACAAAATAATACAATAAACGAGATCTATACTTTTATCATTCTGATTCATCAAGGTCATAAATCATAAATCAATGCCAGCAATTCATACAAAAATATAGCACACATTTAATCATCAAAATATATGGAATATATTGGCAATTTAAATCTTAGTTATTGTAATGTCTTCAAAGGTATGATAACATTTTCATGTCTCCGAGCTAATTTTGCTTTCATAAGATCATATGGAATTTAGGAAATCCTATAATTCGTGACTTTCCACATTTAATTGTGTCATAAGAGCCATACTGTTTACACATTATGAATAATTTCGTGTTAAGATCTATGGTTATAAACTAGGAAATCCTATAATTCGTGACTTTCCACATTTAATTGTGTCATAAGATACATACAATATGTTCAAGAAATTAAAATTCAATTTGAATGTCCTCAGACACACGATTCTGAGCATTATTAAGACAGCAATTTGTTGATAAATGTGCTGTTTAAAAAAAAAAGATTTAATTTACATTTAATGTAATATTAAAAATATCTATCAAGGCCACATTAGGTGATAGATCAAAGTTACTTTTGGGGTAACCTCACCCCAAAAGTAACTTTTGATCAAAAGGTGCCAATCGTTTTTTTGTTTTGTTTTTAAGATTTTTACTGCAATTGTTAAATAAAAATCTTTACGGTGAGGTGACTGCTTATCATTACAGTGCAAAGAATACCAAACATTCAGTTGAGGCTACTTATGATCCTGGGTTCACATGAGATGTTCTTATTGTTGTAATAATCACGTAGAACAACCTTTTAAACTCCTCTCCTTCATCCGTAACTTCATGAGGGATTGAGTCAAAGTAATAGTTATATCCCGAATAGGAGGGATATAGCTAACAAATTGTTGGTTATATACCGACTCTGAAAGTGTCAAATCCCGACTATTATACTCCATTAGGCTAATTTTTTTTTATTGTTTGTTTGTTTTTACTGCCTTTATTACCCAAGGCAAGTTCAGTTTGCACTCAGGAGGGAGTTAACTAACATTTTCGTTGGTTATTTAATTGGTGCTGCCTTGTACTCGGTGTCGATGTTAAGGCAAAGAAAAGACCCCATCCTAAGCATAAATGTATAACATAATGTGGAATCCAAGCTGTATCATCTCATCATTACGTCAGCCTCTGTCAGCTGGTCATATAAGCTAAGTAAGCTTCAGACAAGTTACGTGGAGACAATACAAGAAAGACAATATAATACAAATCGAGATAAGCTGTCCAGAAAATATCAATAGGACTATAGACACAGTTTGATACACCTTTCAGTTAAATCAATCCTGTCTGTAAAAGAACATCTTATATATATATATATAAAGACTTTTTATGTCACTCTAACATATCATGATAGCTCAGTCTTATCCAAAAGTTCAAGTTTTTTTGTGTGTGTATACTGTATATTTGTTGGTAACGCATTTTAAAAATGCTTTGTAAGGGAATGTATTGAGCTTTCAATACTATACAATATCTCAAATGCAGTACAACAACTCGTATTACAATTTTACAAAGTGTCAACATGCATGCTCGCTGTGGGTTCTCTGGGGACTAGAATCGTTGTGTTGTGCATGCCACCAGCTTCTGCGTATGTCTGGTATTGTTGAGTTGAAGATGATGAGAAACTCTTCAGGACCATGTTATTACCAGTAATGATAGTTTCAACATGGTTTGTGGCCACTGGAGGAGTGTTGACAGCTGGCCTGACTGGCTGACTTTGCCTCTTTCGAACGAGGAACCTCCTCAAAAGGTTAGAAGTTTGTGCTCTAAACTTATTGCTGCTCAAGAAGTAGATTAAAGGATTGTAGATTCCTGCTGATTTAGCAAACAATGCAGGAGCAGCGCTCAACCTTGGAGACACAATTCCAGGACGAAGGACCTCAGCAAGACAAACTGCGGCATAAGGGCACCAGGCTATTATGAACCCTCCGCACATGAGAAAAGACATCTGAAACACATGATAACGTAAGTATTAACAAGATATTTCTTATATCAAATGGCATTAGTTTTTCTTTATATCTTCGTGATTATAACTTTTTAAAGGATTTACCTAATTATATACATTACCAAATACAGCGGCACCTTGTCTTACACCACATCAATGTGAAGACAACGTACACATACCATTGCAAACCACATCATTAGGACTGCTCATTAGTACAGCCAATGCATTTGTAATGACGGTGTTCTCAGTGACGAGGTTCCAGTGTACTGTGGTATTTTTGTTTTCTCATTAAGCTACTAGACTCATATCGCACCTGGTGCAGCTATTACCAACACTTTTTGTGATTCTACTAACACATCGTATGAATCGTTTTTCCAGAATATATGTTAAAAATATGTAAATACATCACACACTTGACAATCTATTGGTATACAGCCCAGTTCACACTATCACGAGTAAAGGGCCTATCTCACATAGCCGAGTGACAATGCCGAGTGATGCCGAGTGATGCCGAGTGATGCCGAGTGATGCCGAGTGATGCCGAGTGCTTAATAAATTAGGCAGTCGGGAATACACGGCTCTGCACGCCGACCACTCTGGAAAAGCTCGTAAATACACGGCCATACTCGTAGAACGATCGTAAAGTTTTAAACATGTTTAAAACTTTTTAGGATTGTCGCCGAGCAAATTTGCTCTGAAATTAATTCGCCATGCGCTCTGAGAGTACACTTGGTCACTCTGGTAGTACACTTGGTCACACTGGGAGTACACTTGGTCACACTGGGAGTACACTTGGTCAGATAGATAGCTGTGTGGACGTGATTTCCTCGCCAAGTGGTCGGCGTGTGAAGAAGGCGAGCGATCGGCGAGCGATCTGCGAGTGATCGGCGAGCGATCGGCGAGTGATCGGCGAGCGATCGGGGAGTGATCGGCGAGTGATCTGCGAGCGATCGGCGAGACCTTGCTGACTTGCTTTTTCTAGTCATCAAATGAGCAAGAGTGACGCCGATTGATTGCTTTCCAGCGATCGTCATTACTCTGCATCGTCACTCGGCTATGTGTGATAGTGGCTTTAAGAGAGAGGAGTGACCACGGACGTCAAAGACCAACTATACGTGCTCACTCTTGCTCACCCATGGCTCTATTAATCACATATAAATTATTTAGACAGCTCGCCGATTAATTCAAGGGTGGACCCAGTGTTGTTGCCGTGTGACACTCTGCAAAAAACATGCCAAACGCTCGCCGACCATTCACCGACCATTCGCCGACAACTCCCCGACCAAGCACTCCTCTATTGTTCCGAGTGTCAAGCCAATAACTCTTCTTTACACGCCGACCGCTCGGCAAGGAAATCACGTCCACACAGCACTCCATATGACCAAGAGCACATGCACACAGACATTTCAAGATATATAATTGAACCATACTTTAGTCATGCGGAACTCAGCCCATTGAGTAGTGTTGGACCCTTGACTTCTGATGTAGTGTTTTATTTTTGCGTATGACCAGACCATGATGACAACAGGCACCACTAGACCCATGATTAGAAGAGCTATGGAGTAGGAAATGTTGATTGCATCCCCCCAAGCAACGGTGCATGACGTTCCATGGGGTTCCAGATTGTAGCGCCCCCAACCAACAAGAGGTGAAATGGCCCAAAACAGGGCAGCTGCTTCTGCCCCTAAAATACTGCCCACTATGGTTCTCTTGTGAATACTGCCTGAAAAAGAAAAAATGTTCAATTGTTCGTTTGAATGATAATTACAGTTGTATAGTTTCAGGAACAGCTCAAAACTTAGTAGGTACAGTAAATGGATTCCTTGTAGGCATGCTGGTTAGAATTACAGCCTCAAAAACATGATAGCTCATGTGTTTTAGCCAGGAATCGAACCCCACAACCTCAGCATGAGTCTACAAGTACCCTAGCCCCTTGACTACACA